>JAQGBX010009060.1:0-10033 GCA_034698745.1 Megaphyllum sjaelandicum
ATCTCCCTGCACAATGAAGAAACCATCTTGGGCACTGATGACGTTATGTTCTTTGGCAACAATCGGGTGGATGGGTGGGGTAGGCTTCTTTTGTCACAAGAAATCCATCTGTGTGCCAATCCCATGGGAATGTAAGGAGCACATGAGGATCCACATCCAGTGGAGAGGACAACTATGCTCTGGCAGTGGTATACATGGCAGCAGGAGGCACAGATGCAAGCGGGAATGATGCCATATATAGATGCCTTGGGCTGGATGTCAACATGCTCCTGGGGAAAGGGTGGTTTCAATGGGATTTCAAGGGGATTTCAATGGTCATCTCAGCGAATTGGACCCTGTGGGGAAAGATAATGCCAATGGTCGCAAAATGCAACAATTCTGTACGCAGAACAACCTTATCATAGGAAACCTGACTGACATGTGTGAAGGGAAGAGTACCTGGGTAGGGGGGGGGGGAACTTTCTAGTGTAATTGATTATGTGCTGGTCCACGAAAATGCTATAACTGATATTGCCAGTATAAAAACTGATGACACCAATACATGGGGTGCTGATTCAGACCATAACGGCATTGTGGTCACGGTTTCCAACCAAAGCAAGCTGGAGAAAAAGTCTCATTGCCCACACAATGGCAGAAAGGCTAGCCTAACTGTCCTGGATGATGACCCAGGGAAATGGGAGACATTTGCTAATCTTCTTGAGGACCAAAGTATGCCTGTTGATTAACAACAGTGGAAAAGTTGTTTGCAGGGGGCTGGACAGACGGCCAACCTGTTTGTTAATAGACGAGGCTCCAAACAGGCTGACCCAGCTTGGCTCACACCAACTACCAAGGATGCTATTATCCAGCGAAAGGAAGCATGTAGATTGCATCGGGTTGCACTGAAGGCTGGTGTGCAATCAGATATAGAACTGGCATGGGGCACATACCTGGAAAAGAAACTGCCTGTCTGTGGACTTATCCATGGACCATAATCTGCCCAGGTTTGCTAGAGTTGTCTCTGGAGGTGAAGCTGGACCACCCAATCTCCCCCTTGAGGGCCTCAACTGCTGTGAAAGAGTTAGCACCCACAGCTATGTGTCCCATGTGGTTCTGCTGGAGATCCATTTTTGCCAGCAAGCTAGCTGGCACACAGACAACATCATTAGCATAGGTGAGTGTTGGAACTCCCACCCCTTTCCACAGCCCTCTGACGACCCCATATCGAGAGTATGATTGCAACGTCACCCTGCCTTTAAGTCCCTCCAGTGTATGGAATTTTAGCTCACAAACAGGTAGCATGTGGCTGGTTGGGTTCTTGGAGCCATTAATTGGGATACCGAGGTATTTATACTCCTCCACAATATCTACTTTAGTACCAGCCAGATTCCATTGGTGTAGCATGTCACTGGTATATGCAGCTAAAATAATCTTAGACTTATCCATGCTAAAACCGAGGTTGAAATTCTTCTTAAACTCTGCACAGACATCTAGCTGCTTCTGCAATTCAAAAAGATCTTCCGAAACCAAGCTCACATCTTCGGCAAACATCAAGCAGGAAATTCTGTTAGAACCGACTTTATATACCAGCCCTTGTTCTTGCAATATCACACCCAGACTGTTGATATACAGTAGAACCCTTATAGTGGAAATCGACAGTGCATCAAAATTTTGTCCACTTATCTGGTTTTTTAACATATCGGGTTTTCGCATGATTCGCTCAAATAAGATCAGTTTCTGTCCAGATTAGTTAAATACAGTGCAGCTTAAACTCTTAGAAGAGCAATTATGGATAAAAAACAAAGCTTTATAATGAATACATAACTAAAAAATTGATATGTATTAATGAGTAAGTTTTGGTCGGAATTTTAGATTTTAGTCAGGGGAATTAAAAATGTTGTGGCCACCTTGATATAGTACCTCCATCTAATACTGTAAAATGAAAGGCCCAATTTTCTTCAATTTATGCACATGCACACTGAACCGTGCTCACTGTTGACAAATACTTTTTATATACTGTAAAGTGGGAATTTCCCTATCCTGCTGAAAGTAAATGCGCTGTACTGACTGCTGCCAAAGATTCATTATAGACTACAAGGCATGATTACCACTTATCCGGTCTTAAATACACACAAAAGCTGCACTTGGTGCTTGCAAATAATTTCCCCATAGCCAGTTTTTTTTCATTTAGGAGGTTTTCACTTATCGGGCTTCATGTAACATAGAAAACGTATTCAAAAAGTTCGGTGCTTTGAAGTGTCTTGAAATTATCCGGTTTTTTCACCTGTCAGGTTTCTACTTATCCGGGTTCTACTGTATGTCAAGAACAGTGTTGGTAACATGGGCCACCCTTGTCTTACCCCATCATTGGCACTTATGTTCCCAGACTGGTACCACTCCCAGTGTTTATTATACACAGTTTTATCATACAGTTTCTTAATAATGTTCATTGTGCTTGGGCTCCATGTAGCTCCAGTTGTTGCCAAAGCTTGGTTCGATTTACATTGTCAAATACCCCAAATTTTTCTTTTTGTGGGCAATCTCGATCAGTTGGAGCAGGACAAAAAGGTTGTCCCCAATCCGCCTGCCCTGTCGAAACCCATTTTGGTATTCAGAGAGCTTGCCCCCATCTCCAATTCCACCTGAAGCCTTGTCTTAATGTTCCCTGCAAAAAAATTGTATATGCAGCTACCAATAGCTATGGGACGATAGCTGCTAAGGTTGCTCTTATCCAAACCTTTCCCCTTAAAGATAAGCTAAATTTTGGTATTATACAGGCCTGTGCAGCCAAGGCTTCGTAATGCAAAAAACATCACATTAGGTGGCGCTAAAAACTTGATACAGTTTAAAGCTTATATGCATGAGAACAGCTTTAGCTCTTTAAAAAAAATGAATTCGGTTAAAATAAACTTTTAAGAAAAGAATAAAATAATAAGTATATTACAGTGAAAACTTGATTTTATGACCTAATTGATGCCAGGGGTGTTTCATAAAATCGAAAATTTCAGAGAATCGAGTTTGACCATTTCTCCAACATTTCTCGCCACCTCCACCTGACAACACGAACCTCCCGAGGATAGAAACACCCCGTAGACCGGTCGAAAGTCCAACGATGCCCGCTGCGTTGGAGAAATCAAGATCCGTTCGCCCACCGCAAAGCTTTTGGTACCAAACATGCGACCCGGGAAACTGAACAAGCGGGGAAAACAACTGGGCCTGCTAACATCAGGGGGTAGGATGCCAACTGCGCTACCAGCTTATCCACTGGGGCGTTTACCGGCGCTTGATCACATATCGCCGCCACATCCAGCCCCACAACCTCTCTCGTAAGCCATGGGCCGCATGCCTCCAAACTTTGGGCCTGCCAAAACAAAAAAGCATCATTCGGCTGATCCAAAAAGATCACGACATTCTGGCCCTCATGGACAACATCCGCTGAGGCAGTCGATTCTTTAGATACGTAAAGGTCTGGAGGAATCCTGCCCAAAAGCGAGGGGCTAATCCTGAGTCTTTCAGCATGACTCGGACAGCCTGCAGCGCCGTTTGATTAAAACGCTCCGCCACGCCTTTCATGTGCGGGGCGTGGACGTTTATACGCATATGCCTTATGCCCTTTTCGGCAAAAAATGGTCTTTACAGTCATCCCAGTCTGCTTTTCCATCACTGTGATATAGATGGAGATTTTGTCCATCACCTGGTCCTTAGTCTGCAGTGGGAACACTGCGCACCAACGAGAGAAATCGTCGATAATGGCCAGGTAGTAGCGACAACCTGCACCGGACGGGTAAGGGGTTGGACCCCATACATCTGCGTGTACCAGTTCCAGCGGTGCCTTGGTGTAGATTTTATCTATGGCCGGATGAGTCGGACAGCGCATCTTGCATTGGTAACACATCTCGCAACTTTGCGGCTGCTCTTTGAATACGGGCAAACCGCGAAAGTGCGAAGACTTGGCCATCTCCAAAATAGTCTGTTGAGATATATGGCCAAGCCGCTGATGCCACAGCCGTAGACTCGACGAATCCTTTCCGGGCGACACCGACAATGCTGGAGATAATTTGTCGTGCATGTCGGGTCGAGGCACCGCAGCCACCTGGTACAGCTGGTTTACTAACTCGCACTGGAGAACCTGGGTCCCGTCTGTTGAAGACCTTGACTGCCTCCACAGATCCCTGCCAGGTGAAGCCGGCAGCTTTTGCGAGTTGAGAGGCTGAAATTAAGTTTCTACGGCCGGACGGAGCGTAGGCTACATTCCGTATTGCCATGCCCCTAGTGGTGTCACCTATTTTGGAGGAGAACACTACCGGGCCCTTGCCGGTAACTTGAAATGTGCCCGAAAAAGAATTCATCTTAATCGGGGTGATCTCCTTCAGGTGAGCAAACCACCTACGGTCATGGCTGATGCTTATGCCAGCACCGGAATCCCAGGTCCACCTATCAACATCTGGTCCGTCGATGCTCAGTGCAACCACGTCCACCCCAGTCCAGTCAAAGGATCCGTTTACATTCATGATGTCAACGTCAATGTCAACTACGTTGAAGGCGGCTTTACCCTTCAACTTACCTCCACGATGCCTTCCACCTCTCCCCCATTGCAGTGCGGTGGGTTGAGAACCCTGTCCACCAGGACGCCCAGTGGGAACCGGTTGAAAAGGCTAAAATGGGGGTGTTGCGGAATCACCCCTTGCCTAGTCTGGAACAGCGTAGACCGGCATTCGTTGGCAAGGTGGCCAACTTTCTGACACCGGTAACAGGTCCTGGTCTCCTTGGGACGGGCTCCCGCCTGCCCAGCACCAGTACGCTGGGAGAGTAGGATGTCGTCAGTGGATGCAGGTTCCGTCGCAGCCACACTAAGACCGCTAGCGTATCTAAGGCTGTTTGCCTCGGCGATGAGGGCCTCCTTGACCCTGGCAGAAGTAAACTCCGCGTTAGACCATGTATGCAACAATTTAATCTTGAGGTCAAAGCTGGGAGGCAACCCCATCAACATCTGGAACGCTTGTTCCTCGGCATTAACCAGACGACCCGCCTCTTCCAGAAGAGTCACTGCACGCTCCACCCTAGCGATGTAGGATTCGATGGACTCGTTGGCTTCCATCCTGAGCGAAATGAATTGGCAGCGCAGATGCCAACATCGCTCGCGAGAGGTAGGCTGGTAGGTCTTCTGTATGTGCAGCAAGACCTCCCTACACTGCACGCCAGAGAAGCCCTGGAAGAGGGTCTTTCTGATCCGAGGATGGACCAAAAAGAAAATAGTGGAGTACGCCTTCATGCACTTCCGCTTGAAAGTGGCTAGCTCCACCTGGGTGGCGGTTGAAGCAGGCTCCATGCGGTCGGAGGCGACGTATTCGGTCAGCTCCTGAAACATGAGGGCGACGTCCAGTTTCTAACCCCAGGTCGCATAGTTGGTCTCAGTGAGGACTGTAATTTTGGGTGACCTATCGCCGGAGGGGGAGGGCACGCTGAATGAATCCTCAGCCATTTTGATCCGAAAATTTGAATTCCGCTGTAGACTCGCTAATTCGACACGTCGGCAACCTCACGACAAAGTATTTACGTCGTATCCTAAGCACCTAAAACGCTTGATGAAATTTTTGATTAATGAGACGGGATGCTGAACCGCTGTTGGCCCGCCAAACTGAAACGAGACAGTGCATTAACCTAAAAGAACAGGTTATAGGGATACTGATCGGACATTAACAGTAGAGGTCGCCTGAAAAACGGTATAACTACGATTAGCAATGATTCAAAAACGATTAGCAAGTGAAATGCGACTCACCAAAAATACCCTTGAGAGACAAACCATCAAACTACAAAAATGCGCCTTGTGGCCTTTCAGTGCGCACTAAACCAGCTTCAGATGGCATCCAGTAAGTTCCATGAAATTCCAAAAAATGATGTTACACTTTGCACAGAAGTCATCACCGCTATCGTCCACAGCGTCGTCTTCGCCTTCGTCGAGGAAGACCAGACCGCTCCGGGCGATGAGACTGCGTGAGGATGTAAGACCGCCGGACAGCAATGGAACAGCACTGCTCAGCAAACGGGGTAGTCCGCCGGACAGCCACAGGACAGCACTGCTCAGCAAACGGGGTAGTCCGCCGGACAGCCACAGGACAGTACAGCTCAGGTCAGCAACTGAACAGCACAGATCAGCTAACAGCACACACCGAACAAGCAGGCCAGCATCTGGGATGTGAAATCGAGTCCGGAGCGTTGGAGACATCGTACAGCGCACAAAAAGGTCCAGTAAGAGGGCTGGAACAGCCCTAACCACGCTCTGCTACCATTGTTGGTAGCAGGTGGGGCGCTGTTCGATTGGTTGGGCCGCTAGGCGACACCCCAAAAAAATAAGTCTAGGCAGGAATTAAATCATTTAAAGAACAACTAGAAGGTTTATTCTTTAGGTACTCACTGATCCATTCTTACAAAGCCATAGGATGGAAAGCACACAGCCAGGTCTACTTAATAATACCAAAAAAAACTCGAGCAGGACCCGTGGGTCATGTTGCCTTGCTTGCAGCATCAGGGAGGAGTGAGCGAAGGTAACAAAAGCAAGATGGCGCCCGCAATGAAAAATCAACAAAAACCTAACCCACACTAGGGTCAAGTATAAATCACAAAAGTGACCCTAGCGCCACCAGTCCTAACTATGACTGAACTCAGGTGCAAAAACAAGAAAGCAAAACAATAGCGCCACCAACTGGTGTGACAAAGCACCATGAAATCAAGACAAGGCAAAAACCCTAACTATGGTGCGATACGCATGTGATCCTTGCTTTCAAATCAATAAGTAACAACAAATCAAGCAAAGCCATAATAAAAAGCACACATAAGGATCAATGCAACAAACAAAAGAAAAACAATAATATTACATAGTGTGCCCATACGCGGTGTAAAACGACAAAACCCTTTTCTGGTTCCTCCGAAAAAGCATATAAAAAGCAAAAGGGAGAAAAAGGGGAGGGGTGTCAGGTGAGGCATTCCCCAGGCACTCCCTACTGTCAGTCGTTACCCTTTTATTTTATTAAGAACCGTTTTGTGGCACAAGCCATGCTACCCTCCAATGAGGATAACATAACGCTGGTGATAGGCCTGGTGCTGGCTGTACGGCCGGCGCTGGGAATCCCCTCACCGCCAGAGTAAGAAAAATACCTTCAATCAGAGCAGCCTGCTCCGCCTGGGCCAAGTTACCTGGGGCCAACAGATGATTGAAGGCACCTGCCACCAGCCTAGAATCCGGCAGGGCTGAATCTGCATTATGTTGTGTGAATCTGCCATTTGGAACCCCGATGTTTCAGACTGTGAATACAGCGAGGCCGGTTGCGCAATCGCACCTACCGGCCTTACTCCTGGGGTGGCCAACGGCCGCATCCAAACACCGAAGGTATGCCGAAACCCGGGAGTTAGCCCCGGGAACTGGGTGCCCACCCCCCATCACCGGCGACGAAAATGGGTCCAGAATGGGGGGGCGACCACTCCATTACCAGTCCCAGCCAGGCCAGGGGCCCCCTGCTCCGGGCCCGGCCCGCCCTCGGCGGCCGCGTTAGCCCTAGTCCGCCGCGTTCAAACAAAACCCAGTACAAGGAATGCTCGCACTTTCACCATGTAATGCCCGATGACACGTCCCCCGACGGAAGGAAGGGCACAAGCGAACGAAGTGCTCAAAAACCAATTTAATTGAGAACAACAAAAGAGGGCAAAGCCCACAAATAAACTTACAGGCTCGCTTCAGAACAAACAACGCCAAACCTGGGCCGAACTGCAATGCCAGGGTCGGCCCCAAACAAAGAGGTCGCCTACGCCAAGACGAACCAACGATTACACAAAAAGATACGAGCGTGCGAGCACGACCTGCCGCGATGCAAGTAAGCGGAGCTTAGGGCGCCAATGCCTGGTATGAGCCCTAAGGGCTCAGGGATCACCAGGGGCGCGCCGACCCAAGGTCGGACGACACGCGACCCCTGACCCTGACAAAACCAATTTAAAAAAATAGGAAACAAGTCAATTAAGTTTTGTAAGTATTTTATCACATAGCATGTTTATGTATCCCATATGGAAAAAAATTATATATGAAAAATATATTTTTTTAAGGTATTTGTTATATATGGAACACATAATGAAATTGGCCCAGGCTCATATATTTATAATATGCGAAATATATATGGGAAATTTATAACAAATATTTTATCGTATATTGTAAACATATAAATTATATATTTACAATATACAATATAATATATATTGTATATATTACACACATATATTTCACATATTATAAATATATGAGATTAGGCCAAGTTCATTATATATTCCATATATAACGAATACCTTTAAAAAATATACTTTCCATATATAATTTTTGCCCTATAGGCAGCGTCACCGACCTGTTAATTTTGCCTACGAGGGGGGACTTTTTTTCAAGGTATTTTTTATTTTTGACAAGTATGACAGTTTTTTATGTGGTTGCTTTGGTTGGGGAGAATAAACTTCCGAGTAGTGCTTTTCCCATACGTTTTTGGTGATTGGGCATGGCGTTGACACAAAGTTTGCTTTGAATTTGCCCAGTGTGTGCCAGAAGCCAGCTGAATTTCTGCAGGTTGTGATTATATTGTGCCAGGAGAGTAGATAGCAGTCCCTGGCAACTTTGCACAATCATTTTTTGGTAGCTCTCGCAGTGCTAAGGCAGCCTGCGGCATGGACAGATGGTCGGCGTAGTAGGTTATTTGATAGGTCTCTGTAGATATTTTTGCAGTTTTGCATTTGTCTGTGAACCATGGTGATTGTTTTGTTATGTGTCGTTTTTCCCTGATGGTTAGCAAATTTAGCTTGGGTGCTATGCTCTTATTGATTGTTAGGAATTTTGAGTAAGTTGCGCTTGTGTTTGTGGATCGGGCTGTTGATTGGATTACTGAATCATCGAGCTCTTCCTTAAAGGTTTCTATCGAGTCTGTTTTCCAGATGTATTTGATGCCAGGGAGTTGGTGTATGGTTGATGTGGTTCGGTGTATCCTTAAAGCTAATTTGGTGGTAACAGGAAAGTGGTCCGATGATCCAATTGGGCTTACCTTGAAATCTATGATGCTCTGTATAAGTTTTTTGTGTACGAGGGCCAGGTCTATTATGCTGTAAAAAATTTTATCATAGTTTGTGAGGACATGTAAAACGTCAGACTTTGTTCTACCATTTAGAATAGTGAGTGAGTAGATAGAGATCAGCTTGTCCAGCCACTTACCTTGCTCATCAGATGCTTTGTCCGATGAACTTATTGGTGAAATATTAGGGCTAGTGATTGATGAGATGTGAATATTGACAGTCTACTTTTGCATTGCAATCCCCTGTGATTAGTAAAGGTTCGTTTTTTTGAGGTATTAGTTATTAGAGTCGAATTGGGTTTTGAGATGGTTAGACAGAGTTTGGGAGGTATACTGCGATTATCGTTAATTTGAAATTTTATCTTATAGATTTGAAATGGGCAGCTATCCAGTTTTCATGAATAGTGAAGGGCGCTGTTTCTGTTAATAGTGTGTTGTCATATCTGAGTATAATACCTGCTAATTGATTTTCCGAATTGGTAATTTTTTGTTGTCGGTGAAAATATTTTATGGGATGGTTGTAGGGTTGTGGTTGGGTGAGTAAGTCAGGTTTCCGATAAACAATATAAGTCTGAGTTTCTGATGAGGGAGATGGCTTCCTGGTTATTTAAGAGGTTATAAATACCTCTGATGTTCCAGCTGCAAAAGTTTATAGCATTTTCTAGATAATTTGTGCTGTTGCTATGTATAAGGATTGGTGTTGGGAATAGTGGTGGTGTGTGCATTGGATGTAGGTTGAATGAAGGTAAGACAGTTGTTAGAGATGCCTGTTGAGGGAAAAGGTTAAGCAGGGGTTGTGCTATTAGTTATTGTTGGTTTATGGGGTGTGTTTGAGTCGATAGTGTGTGGCTGGATTGAGGGTTTGAGAGAAGAGGCATTTATGTACAGTAGAACTCCAATTATCCGAACTCCGACTATCCGAATCGCTGATTATCCGAATCACTTTCAGAAAATAAATT
>JAQGBX010009061.1:0-10033 GCA_034698745.1 Megaphyllum sjaelandicum
GAACTAGCCCTAGTAGGACATTTGCACATTTAAAATGTGCACGTGTCCTACTAGGGCTACCATAGGGCAACTAGAGAACCATAAATTTTATGGTTCCATGCTTGTTGCTTGTGCTCCAAAACCATGATTCCGAAAGTTGGACCAGAATCTTGTTGTCTTTGAATCTATTTAGAATGTTGGATGACAGAATATTTTTTTTCTGAAAATATCTTGCTCGTGCTACATTCCAACTCTTGCTAGAGCTAGCCCTATAGCCGGACACGTGCACGTGTGTTCCATGCTGTTTGTCTGTACTCCAATACAATGAATCTGAAAGTTGGATCAGAATCTGGTTGTCCATGAATCTATTTAGAATGTTAGATGCCACAAAGTATTGTGTTTTGCTTTTAAAAAAAATCTTGCTCGTGCTACATCCCAACTCTTGTTAGAGTTAGCCCTAGCAGGACACGTGCACTTGTGTTCCATGCATGCTTTTTGTTTGCACTTCAATACAAGGGATCGGAAAGTTGGATCAAGAACTTGTTGTCCATGCTACTATCTGGATGCGTATTTTTTTTTTGCGAATTTCTTAGAAAATTACGTTTCCACGCGTGCTGTTTGTGCAATATATTGATTCCAAAAGTCGGATCCGTGTATCCACGCAAGGATTTGAATGCCATGAAAGTTTCTTTACAATGATTTTACGAAAATGTTCCGAAAATGCCAATGAAATGATGTGTTTCGAAGGCCAATGCTAGCGTGTGCTCTTGAACGTGAACGATGGGGGAAAAAACGACACAAAAGTAGAGTTTATTTCCTCTAGTGGGCAAAAACTGTTTCCACTTGAATTATTTTTCGAAATTGAATTTCTTCCTCCACAGATTACTCTCGATGTTGTAGGTCAGGCCATTGCGGCAAACGTAACCTCCATTTAAAGGGCTAATTGAATCCTCGCCAAACCATAAACACTTGGCTCGAAATGTTCAAAAATGCAACTTCTGCATGTCTGTAATTATGGTAGAATGCTACATTCGTACTGCACGATTGAGTATAGAAAGTCGATGGTACCACCAACCACCGGTACCGCTCAATTAGGTTCAGGTAAGCGTTTGCGGTCATTTCCGGGTGCACCCGCTGCGCGACTAGTGCAACTTTAAAAAAAAAAATTGAATGCATTTTTGCGACACTATGCTTCGCGCAAATTTGAATTTGAAAAAAAAAATTATTAAGCTAATCATTGAAGTTTCATTGAAAAAAAAAATGGGTTGCAGTCCGTTTAGCAAAATACTAGAATTGAAACTCGTTCAGAAGCACCTAAATGTTAAGTTTTGATACACACTCTGAAAATATATCGGTTAAAGCAAAGTTGAGACCTGACAACGGGATTATTCTAGAAAAATCGGTTATAACGAAGTTGAAACTTTTCTACGCATGTGCAATACATAAAATGGTAGTCGAGAGCGTCAACTACGTTATTACAGAAAAAAGACAACACACACTGGTCACTGTACACAATAGACAGGTGGTCCCTGGTCACTAGAGAAAGAATTTTTAAGAAGGAAATGTACACTAGAAAAAACAATACATTAAAAATTGGTCAACATAAACAGGTGGTCACTTTTCCAGGTTTTACTGTACTTGCAATTTTTTTAGATTTTTGGAAGCAGGATGCATGCAAACAAATCGGCTATAACGAAGTTGAAACATCTTTTTTTCCAATCGAGCACAACGCTTAAAAATGCAGTTGCACGATTTAATTCATAATGCATTATCTGTAGTAATGATCTGAAGTCCACGTCTTTGGGGAGATTTCAGCGAATTTCTCGAAAAAGAATGCATGCTTATGAAAACGGATCAGCTGTAATGAAGTTGAAACTTTTTCAACATCCTGTGATTTACAATGTACAATCAATTTACAATGTGATTTTCAATTTAACCACGTTATCACAGATGAATTTATGATGAAAATTGCGATTTAGTCGAAAAAGAGTATGCTTAATGACAAATTGGTTATAACGAAGTACAAAAAAATTGAATGCATTTTTGCGACGCTATACTTCGCGCAAATTAAATTTGAAAAAAAATTATTAAGCTAATCATTGAAGTTTCATTGAAAAAAAAATGGGTTGCAGTCCGTTTAGCAAAATACTAGAATTGAAACTCGTTCAGAAGCGAGTACAACATTTCAAAATGCAGTTAATTGTACGTGCTGGAAATTTTATTATTTGTAGTAATTATGCGAACAAATGTCCACGTCTTTATGGAAATTTCAACAAATTTATCGAAACAGTAACTACTGTATAAACAGACAAAACTGGATATGTTTTAGTCATGTAATCAAGTGCAACTTGACTTTTGAAATTTCACGGCTTTGAAGTTTTGACATCCACTTGCATTTTGGGAATCTCAATTTCAGCAAGTTCTTGTTTTTTCGACATAGCCACGGGTGTTTGCTAACCCCAAAAAAACGAATAACTCGGCTAGATTTGAAAAGAGTGCTCGGGACACGCGGGGAGGGGGGTGCCCGAATGGGGGTCATCACTGGCAGAGCTGGTTCCTGTCTCGTTATGCCCTTGACCTTCACCTGCCGACCTCCTTTCTTTATTTCAGGTAAACAAGAAAACCACGATTTTATTCACAAAAACTAATTAAGGTGGAGTGAATCCGGATTCGGGATTATCTCGATGTTTTTTGACACCGTTTTGACACATTTCTGCTTCACCAGGTTATGTTTTCGATTCAGAAAAAGGAGGTTGTGATCTGGGCCAGAAGGTCATCTATATTAGACTATGGACTCAATTAGAACAGGAACCGAATTGGAGATATCATCCACCTGAGTGTTTGTCATTCATTAAGTTTCAAGAACGGAAGATGAGAGGCAGGTGACGCGTGCGAGATCCGTGTGCATGCCTTGCAAAGTTAAGATCATCTTCTTGAATGCACTTCCGTTGCGGAAGTTGATGACAATGAACTTTTTTATGGCTGATAAGATATCTTGCCTTGTATCACAATTGGCAGCGTTTATAATTGTGACCTACTGCAGTTCATGGGTTTGACGATAGCGTTGGCGGCCATCTTGAAATGAATACAATGTATCGCACCCCCGCTTCAAAAGTGACACAATTCAAAAATTGTCAATTTCCGGCTTAAAAACCGAAAGCTTATAACCAAAAAATTATGGACTGTATTTAGATGCGTTTTGCCAAACTTATTTACCATAATTTCAACAAAATATATATTGTATAAAATTGCATTGTCCCATATTGTATACCATGCATTATAGCTTATTTTATCTAAAATGAGAAATGTTGAGTTGGGTCACTTTTGATTTTGCAGTAAAATATGCATCTTACGCCTTTCAAACGGAGAATTACATATTAAGCCAATGTGCCTAGTGTGCGACCCTGCGTGTAGTGTTCACTCAAGATTGTGTCACCAGGCGTCTTAATATCTGAATATAAAATGCAAGATTTGGGTGTATCAAAATCAACAGATATTCCAAACTTCCATAACTTTGGAACATTAGGCCAGTACATGTAATTTATAGGGCAAATATAGTGTGCCACTCTGTGTGTAGCATTCACGCAGGATTATGTGGTAACACAAAGTCACCAAGAGTTTAATATCTTCAAAATATTGACATGCAAAATTTAGGTGTTTTAAAAATTAAACAGAAACGGTATTCCATACTTCCATAATTTAGGAACTTTAGGCCAGTTTAGGGCATTCTAGTGGGCCACTCTGCGCGTAGCATTCACTCTGGATTATGTGGTGACACAAAGTCACCTGGCGTTTTAATACCTGTAGAATTATTAAAATGAAGAATTTGGGTCCATCAAAATCAAGCAGATATTTTATATTTTCATAAGTTTGGAAATTTAGACCAGTTTAGAGAGGTGTCGGGTGTCCACACGTGACTTCACGACAGTCCAAGTACAATCCGTAAAGATTCTGCCTGAGTACCCCTACTTTTGACTGTATTTGCCATCATATTAGTATTACCTGCAATATTCCAAACTTCATGCAGGCCTACATGCTTTTAAATATATTTAAAAGTCCAAAGTCACTGACAGTTTGCACAATTTACCAGTGCAGGTTTGCATGCTTGATTTAGCATCGTAAATTTCAAAATAAAACTTCTAAAATAAACAAAAACAAGTTTGTCCGTCAACGATACTTGTACCCCTGGCCGACTGCGCTGAATTTAGCCAACGTTACCCACAGTTTAGAATAGGTTTTGATAAGCTTTTTTTTTTAACCTAGAATTCGTCCGATGCATTTATTTCCTCTATCGATCACACCCAAAATGTGCTCTGATGGCCTTGACCAATACCAGGACACGCTGCTGGAAATTGTTAAGAACTAAAGACAACCTGTTACCTGTTATTTGACCTCCATTCTGCTAAAACCAAGACATTGTCTTGGGGAGATTGGAAGGGCCTTATTGATTGACTCATTGTTGCTATTTGCCCCATGGACTTCTTTATCAGAGGATCCTCACGGGGGTCATCAGGTGTCTGGACAAAGTGACCCGAAGTCCCCGGAGCTCGTCCCGAAATCCTGGCCCCAGGTCCCGTGATGACCTGGAAGAACGAACTGACCAAGGGACATAAAGTCCTTGTTTCGAATCGCAGAGAGGAGGTCGGGAGGGGCGAAAGAATATTTGGCCCATTGACCGCTTTGCCAAATCAAACAATGGAAGGTCACGCCCCTGGCCACTATGCGGGTCAGAAAAACAACTTCCTCTTGATTATTTTTCAACAAAAAAAAACCAAAGATGAAATGGAAGGGAGAGTCTGGAGAACTTCATGTCAAAAAGCGTTCTGCTCTGAAATTACCAACCTTATTAAAATGGCCATCTTCCTACTCTCTGGGTGGAACACCTTGGTCAGTTGGTCAGCGTGGTCAGTTGGAGCTAATTTTACTGCCACTATGCTCTGATTAAAACTGGTTAAGCTCATTCAAGCTTATCTCAAACTGACCATATCCAGGTTCTCCAATCGGATCTTAGTGGACCATATTTCTAATAATTCTCATTCATGCAATTTACAAACTTCCTAATATGTGCTTAGTCTCGCTTTTTAATTTTAGTTATAGCTGTCTTAATGACTTTTTTCTGCATTGGAATAAATGTACTTGTACGGTATTGGTTTTTTAAAATTTGTAAATGTCAAGAGAACTCTCGATTATCCGAGTTCGGATTAACTGAGACGCCTATTTTACACGACCAATCATTGCTGATACAAGCTAGTCAAGGATGAAATGCTTATATTTTGTAAAAATATTGGACTATATTGTAATTAATTAATTAATTTTAACGAAAACGGTACCTGTTTACCAAATTATGAATTTTGTACACAAATAATCCAATTTTATTGCATTAACTGATGTCCTAAAGTCTCTATTGCCTTAAAAATGTAGATTTTTCGTTAAAAAACGATACCGATTATAGTAAACGTTTTTGGAAGACTAAAAAAGTCCTAGAAATAACGAATTTTCTTTAAAAAAAAACTGTTAGGCCTAATACTTTTCCATAAAACGCTACATTTCTACCAAATTAAGATTTCTGTACACAAAATAATCCAATTTTCTTAAAAGTATATTATCCATCTTCAAATGTTTTGGAGTAGATGAAATTAAAAAGTGATTCTTATTTTTACCAGATTCTAATTTTAGAATCTCGCTCATTAAATTTCTTAAAGACTACATTGTGAAGATTTAAAAAAACTAAAAACGTTATTCCTTTTTCAAATACGGTTACGTTGATAAACTTTTCCAAAAAAACTAAAAAATTGTCACCAAAATGAAATTGTTTTAAAGAAACGTTACTACTTTTTTAAAAAAAATACCGATTTACCAAAAATTTTTTTTTGCGTCAAAAATTAAGATTACAATTTTCTGAATTACTATAAAATTGTCCTAAAAATGACGATTTTCCTCAAAAAACTTGATCTTCTTCCAAACACTAGAAAAAAAAAAGGCTATCATTTATCCCAAAAAATTCTTCAAGGGATGCAATAACAATTTTAAAAGTATTTTTAATGTGCGTCTGTACTCTATTTTACTGCTCATTTCACTTTTAACATCAGTTCAATAAAGCAGAACTTCCGTTTCTCTTTCAGGCATTCCATCTTCTGGCCTTCATCGCCTTGATCATCATCCAATGTGCGGCTGCGGACGAAGGCAGCGCTTTCTTCAACACACCGACGACATCGTCCACATACGCACGTGTCAAATACGTCAACCAGGCGAACTTGACGAGGCGTTTCGGCAGCAGCCGGGACCCCACCATCCAGTACATCAGCTTCGACGAGCTCTACAACAAGTACAACAAGGGCGGCAGTCTCTCCAAGACATCGGTCCAGGAGCCTCTGACGACCTCCGAGCGTCCTGTTGAGGCGGACGACAAGATGGACTCTCAATGGCCCAACTCCGCCCCCAACCTGCGCAACGGCTGGACAGTGGAGCGTCAACGTCCTGAAGAGACGGCAGTCAGTCCTTCCAAGACAAGAGTTAAGGCTGCTTCTTCAGCCTTCAACAAGGGCATCGACCAGGTGTACGCCTACTCCAACGCCTACCAGAGTGGTCAGTTCAGCAAGGAGTCTGTCTCGAGCACGGCCAAGCCCGTCTTTTTCCAGGTGGCGCCTGGCGAGTATGCACATGCCATCGAGGATGACCAACAGGACCACCAGGTAGCGGGAAGCGACCTGAAGACCAACGCTGTCGTCGTGGAGACCTCGTGGACGGAAGAGGCGCATGAGGACGACGAGGAGCTCCAGACAGATGCTTTCATCGACGACCGCAGTGACGTGGTGGCCACTTCCGTCAAGCCAAAGAATTTCGCCAAAGCCGATGGCGTGCAGTCTGCATGGCGTCCGTTCGCTGGTCCCTCGACCATCTCGCCACAACCTGAGATGGTGCGCAAGACGACCCCAGCAGACATTGCTAAGACGACAGCTGCCAATGGTTCTGAAGATGTCCTGTTTTACAGCGAAGCCAAGAAGGCCGCCTCCAGACGCCCGGCGCCAGCAAATCCCAATGTCCAGCGACCAGCGCCACCAATGCCCCCCGGGGTGAACCCCTTCCCTCAACAGCAGTTCGTCGTGAGGCCCAATGGCGACTCCGGCCAGCTTTGGGAGATTCCCAACACCGCCGACAACGAAGTGACCCATGGGAGCTCGCAGCCCACCCAAAGGCCGTTTTCTGGCCGACCGGATGACCGGATCAAGTTCGCCCCTCCAAACTTTCAGCATTCCAATCAACACCCCATCGTTCTCCCACCACCACCGTCCGTGACCGGCAGCAGCCAGCCGCCCAGAGACCAGTTCCAGCCTCCCAGAGATCAATTCCAGCCTCCCAGAGATCAATTCCAGCCTCCCAGAAATCAGTTCCAGCCGCCCAGAGATCAGTTCCAGCCACCCAGAGATCGCTTCCAGCCAGGTCAGCCCCAGTGGTCAAGCATCAACCCCCACTTCCCTCTGAGCAGGCCCAATGGCGCTCCTTCAGGGCCCGTAAGCGTCGCCCCTCAACTACTTAACCCCAGTGGTCAGGTCCAGCCCAGGCCCCAGGAAGCTGAACGCCGCCCAGTCCACATTCCACTCCCGATACCCCGACCCACTGGCCCGCTGGGGTCCAGCCCCGACAATCCCCTTCCTGGCCCACCCATAGCCCTTCCTGGTATTCCTGCTTTTAACATGCAGAACCACAACGTGCCCGATCGTCACCAGCGATTCCCGCCAGGGCCTCCTCAGCACTTCCCCACTGTCCATCTTCCGGACCGCATCGATGGACCCCAGGGTCAGGACAACTTCGTCAGAGGACCCCCGCAGCAACCGCCATTCACCCAGCTACCAACCTTCACACAGCAACAACCCTTCAGCCCCAATAGTCAGCAACCACCTTTCAATCCAAATGGTCCACCACCGCCTTTCAATGGTCCGCACCCAAACTTCAACCGTCCACCACCGCAAGGAACCACCCCCACCTCTATGCTTAAGTCCTTCTTTTCTCGCTTCTTCCCGTTTGCGCGCTCCATGGACCTTGACGCCATCCCCATGTTGGACATCGATCAGCTGACCAACAACGGAACCAACTTGACCATGCTTGCCGATGCTCCACCAGAAGTCTTGGCCCATTTGCTCAGCCTTTCATCCAACTCAACGAGCACTGAAGACAGCAGTGAGGAAGATAGTGCCACGACAGTTGCCAGTGATACCACCAAGGATTCATCCTAAATCTAGCCCTATAGCAGTCACTTTTATTGGGACCTCGTGGCAAAGACTTTGGTTTCAGCTCGGGTCTACTTCATTTGCTAAGTAGCACTTAGAAGAGCTCGGTTCGATTGACATTTAGAAGAATCTTTTGACAATTTCAAAGAATCTCTTCATTCTGGCCATGCGTGATCTATGGCTGTAGGTACAAAGCCAACTCTTCTTATGGCGAATTTCACTTGTCCAAAAAGAGTACCCGAGTGTACACTCGGGTGCTCTGAGTGTACTCTTTTTGGACAAGTGAAATTCGCCATTACTAATATCTCAGCACGCAACATATAACGAGTTAATTAGAACCAAAGATAAGTTATGGAGCTCATATACAGGAAGTTAAGCAGTTTTATTTCCTGAAGCAAGAAAACCGGCATCTTTGCACCCTTATTCAGGCAGTGCCTGAACAGAAGATGGGACTATATGATCCACACGAGTAGCATTATTTATTGTTTTTACATGAATGTAGCACCTAGCAATCGTACATGTTTGAATATTGAAAATATTTATTTTTATATGTAGAGAAGACTTTGAGTATCGAAGGATGATGTAGAATGCTTAATCTCTGATTAAACCGAGCAGGACTTTTTTATAATCACCGGAAGTGTCTCCCTATTTTGGAATAAGAAAGATTGTTATCTTGTGCAATAGTTACAAAGCGCACCAGAGGGCTAGATTCAGTCTGTGATATTGTTCCAACAATACTCTTGAAAAAAATTCCACAATTTTGTGTTAAACATTCAAAAATTCTTGAAATTTTTTCCAGAGTTTTGTTGAAATGTCACCGACAAAACTCTGGAAAATAATCCAGAATTTTAAGTTCGTGACATTTCAACAAAACTCTTGCAAAAAGTTCCATCCATGATATCCCAACAAAATTCTGGAAAAAATGCCCCACATACATGTAAGTAATCTTGGCAAAAATATGCATTACCCAATTACTTCACCTACCAAATTTGCAAATAAAATGGAATAAGTTTGCCCTAAGTTGACATTTTTGCATAAATTTTAATTTGAAAAGTGCCGGATGTTGAAATGCCACAAGCCTCACCAGCCCTCTAATGCCTCAGTGGCATGCTAAGTTATACGTTACCGCGATGAAATGTTGCAAGGGTTTTCCATAGGCTTTCTCAAATTCATCCTTGATTAATTTCATGTCCATTTCACATCTGGTAACCACAATTCTTATCAAAGTATTGTCATCCGTTCCCGAGCCCTGCAAGCAAATTCTCACAAATCAATACTAAATATTACATCGCATGCATCTGTAGCAAAATTCGGATGATGTTCTAGCATGCCCAAACCTTCATGGCTTCGTACAAGCGCTGTGCAAAATAAGCTGGCATGTTTTGTGCACATTTTACTGAAATTGAAATTGTTCGGTAAGATAGAGTGACTCAAGAATCATGAATGTCTCATAACACCTCTAATTACCTATGGACAACAATCCCATTTGGACGTCTCCTGCAAGTTCCGATTCGATGGCGTGCTCAATTGTCCGAGAAGTTAAGTTCAAATACTCTTGAAATGTTTTCCGCAATTGGGGGTAGCTTCTAGTGGCCAACGTGGTCAAGAAAACGGACTCTTCAGTGCCCCATTGAGCCTCACCAGCATCTAGCAAGCTCTGTATAACGAGAAAATAATCGCAGGCATCTAATATAAATCATAAATTGATAAATATTTAGCAGGGTGGCCACAGGTCAGGGAAGTCAGGGGAAAAAATTGTGGTCAGGGAAGTCAGGGAAATTTGTGAGTGGTCAGGGAAATTTTTCCAAATGAAAGCAAAATGCACT
>JAQGBX010009062.1:0-10031 GCA_034698745.1 Megaphyllum sjaelandicum
TGGGTAGTAAACCACAGGGGAGGGACCAGTGTTCTAGGGTATTTAAGGCAGAAGTTTTCTTGCCTTAAAACACAATTTCATATGCTTTAACCAAAGAAGGAGGATGCAATTGCTGCTCTTGTGACCAGAATTGCTGTTGTTATAACTTTTGATATATTGGATGCTAACTACATCTAGCATCAGTTTTCCAGAGTTGCTTCACAACTCTTCCAGTGCAATATTTTACTCAACATTATATGTTATGTCCTTAGTCATTTTAAACTAGTAAATAAATAGTTTTGCAATAGTGATCTTACCGTGTTAAGTCGAATTGCTGCCACCAAAATCTTCTGCAACTAGGACGTCATCAATTCTCCCGAAAGAGAAGCAACCAGATATAAGTATAATTTTGATTGTGAACTTTGTACTATCTAAAAACTGAGCTGTGCACGAAAATGCTCCATGATTAGAGCACAGAATGGTGAATTCTTTTTGACCACCTCTTAATGCTATATTTTAGTCAACAAGGAATTTTGCACATAAAAGCACGACTGCATGTCCAGGAAATTGGCCCTTCAACACTTTCACGAGTTGTGTGATCTCAATGTAATCAGTCCTGCAGAGGCCAACCCTTTTAAAACGACCCCCTTCAAGCTAACTAGGGCAGCCAAACTTGTTCACAAATACAAAATGCTAGACCAATTAGTCCCCCTGTTCACCGACCCTCTGTTTCCCAGAATTTTTTTGGGAGGGTCCTTTGAAGTGGAGCGAATACTGATAGCCACATATCTGGCTGGGGTAATGTTAAAATGACTCCTTGCACACGTGCTACTGTGTCTCCTTTTACAACTTAGAACAAGTGAAGTCCGAAAGGGCGTGAGAGATAAACATGTATTGATTCCCCTTACACAGATGGGAAATTGTATTTTTTCTCTCTCTTAATAGTCTACTACTTCTGAAACTTAAAACTGAAAAGGCGAGTTTTATTAACTCATGGACTTCATTAATTAGAATGGCCAGCTCTGTTGTGGTCAAGCCTTTGATCCAGAAGAGCTGCCAAATTTGTCACAGTAGTGTGACAAACTTTAAAGAAAAGCGTGAGACAGTGTCCAGAACATCTTCACATGCCAATAAAAATCCAACAGTATATAAAGGAAACTTTAGAAAATTTTCAAACTCACTCAAAAATTTCCCTGAGCTGATACTGTGTCTTCCAAACTTGCAAAACGAAATGGATCGATATCAACCTTACCAGAGAGGGAATTGACGTGAAGATATGCCCAATATTCACCAAATCAATCCTGATCAGACTGTGCCAGTCTTTGATATTTCCTTTAACAACATGCACCACCTCCGATTGACAGACCAATTGCTCAGATGGCAAGGCCAGCTAACTATCTACCAACAACCCTGATCTGGTTATGCCAAATTGCCTTTACCAGCAAGTACGGGCGGAAATACCTATACACCAAAGGCCGAACTATCAACAAAAACCAGTTCCACACCCATTTAATCGTCAACCATTTCCAGCTCACCTGGTGGAATATTGTGTCCAGTATGTGTTGTATCACACGGCTGGTTGGCAATCTTGCCGTTGTCCACTGCCTGCCAATCCAATTCACGCATATCCGGCACAATTAAATAATCCAGTGATTAATCTAGGCAATAATCCAATTGATCCAACTCGTCCGAATTCACGTTACTCGAATATATCACACGCCACATCAGCTGACTCTAATTTCACGTGCAACATCTTGTTCCCGCTAAACGAACAGACGAATGCGCGTAACGATGACGCGCCAGAGGCCAACATCGCTCTCGAGCCATGCGCGCAAGTGGCTGCTCGCACGGGCTCTCAACTGTGCGAACGGCCGCGTCGAGTAAACATCGTACTCTTAACGTCCGGGAAGATGGGCAACAGAAGATGTTTTGTGCGCCAATCGATACTCCCCAGTCGCCCACGCTCGGATCGAGAGCGATGGTGGCATCTGACGCCGAGGGAGTCACTGAAAGGGTTGCAGACGATGCCGTGCACTACGTGCAGGTGCACGCCGTACCGCCTGCTACCTGGTCAGAGAGCCAAGTTGTGGCGCTTCCGGTTGAGGAAGCTATGGAGCCAGATGAATCGTCGTCGATCCATGAATTATCGGACGTCGATTCCGATCTGATCGGCGACGGTTAATCTCATCATGGGGCCAACGGGAAAAATCATCGGGTTTAGACGCCCTGGCATCGCCTCTGGATACCGTGGACATCGACAAGATTCCATCGCCTTCAGGCTTTTACACCGGGCACAACCTGGAAGTTTCCAGTCCATGCCCCAGTCCAACTGTTTCCAGTGACGACAACGGGGTCCATCGTGGCTTTGGAGAAGACAAAATCCGATGTCCAGAGGTCCTTCGGACCTAACCCTAGCTTGGGTTATCGAAAAATGACTGAATATGGATTCGTGGCGTCCGGCTTGAATGTGAATCTCATGGGAGGGTAACCGTAAGCACATTTCATACTTACCTAAGCAAAAAAACGAAAAATTAAAGTCATCAGATTAGTACGAAATAATACATTCAAAATCAGTATGTTTAATACATTTTGAACATTACAAAAATCCGGTATTTCCCCTTACTTTCTTTAAGAATTAGAATTTTGGTTTCATATGCCGAATGTAGTGCTTACATTACACTCCCTCATCACCCTTATTCTGAGCTGTTAGTGACGTTGTATCAGTCACATTTATTGAATTTATTAGCATCATGTAGCATTTAGCATGCTGTTCCTGATCTTAGCATTTTTAAATCATGCAATAGTTCATCTTAGCCTTTGTCATATCTTATCATATCGATCAGAGAACTACTCTTATTCTCGGCATGCTTAAAGATACCAATTTATCTACTAGTAGTCAGTTGTAGTTCTTACAAATTCCTAGGAATTACTTCCTTTGCAAGGTAGCATACGGGTCAATAATTACCCTTAGATGATACAATTGTGCATGCTGTAACCAGAATCTTCTGACACCCTGTATGGCAGCAAAGAAAACGACCAAATACAGCAAAGGCGGAAAGATAAATGGTAACGAAAGAAGAAGAGGAGAGACAAAAAGAATCATAGCGGAGATAGAAAGAAGAAAGTAAATAAAGAGGGGAGGATGAAAGGAGCCAGGTGGATGGAAAGATAAATGGGAAACGAGCGGAAATGAGGGAGAGATGAAAAGAATCAAGACGGAGACGAAGAGAGAGAAGAAAGAAGAAAAGAAAAGAATCGGAAAAAAAGATGAAAGCAACCGAGGTGAAGAGTAAAAAAGAAGTTGTGGAAAAAGCAGTTCCTACCGAACCTCAGTAGAGTAAGGATCAACTGAAGAAGTGTTGAAGGGAAATGAAAATATGAAGATTCCTGTACTTACCTCAAAAGGGACCAACTTCTGGATGTGAGATTTCCATGGATGTTTCTGAAACCAAAGAAAAAGGGAAGTTTTATAGTCAACATATTTTTATGCTAGTGATTTTTATGACCAAACATTTTATGAGCACATAGATTGAAAGTATATATATTGTGATAAAACCGAAGAGAGAGAGTTTGCGAATCAAAAAAACTTAGTGACATTCCAAATTTAAGTGCATCTCTCCTCTAATCTTGATTTAATTCTGGAAAGATTAAAGAGTCTTATTCTGGCGTGGCGCCGAAATTAGGATTTTGTTGACAGGTTTAAAATCTGGATCTCTGTTTGGAGTTTAGCTAAGGCTCCCTACTCTCTTTTGTATTTTGCCATTTGTGTTTACTTAGCATAATACCTTATAAGTGCCTTTATCCGAAGCTCTGTTATTACTCGTGATATTTTATTAGGAGAGTGCAATAATTTTTATCGAAAATTGTTACCTGCATGTTGGATCCTTAGGATCATATTTTTATTCGCAATATTTTTATAGTGGAATCTTGAAGTCCGAAAAAGGGCCGTATTTCGCATGTTCCTTACGCAGCTCGCATCGAATCAGCCTTTGATTTTGAAGAGCTGGAGTGATTTCTAGTGCATTTTTGGGCGTGTTTTTTTCCTCAGAACATTTGCCCTGTTCATGTTTATAATCCCCTGTTTTTGCATGATTGTATCGTACTAAGAAGGTATTGGGTTCGATGTCCTTTTTGATTTTGATTTAGGGATCTTGGTGATTTTGGGAGAGAGGGGACGAAATCATTAGGGAGAGAACCGTGTTTTGATACAAATCCTCAGGGGATTCGCGTTTGTTCCTGTTAACCCAATTTTTTATATATCGTTGCATAATTTTTTATCGCATTGTTTGGGCTCGTGCCCTTTTGAAAGACGAGCATTTTTAATCTCTGTAAGTGCCTTTTATCAGTTAATTTGAATCGTATTTCGTTATCTAAACGTTCCTTTGAGTGTGGAAAATCCGTTTATTTTCCTTGTTTTGCAAATTGCAATTGAATTTGTGATAACAATCCTTATTTTTGTTGCATTCCCTTCCTTAACTTTTGTTCATTTGCTTTTTCTTTAAGGATGGGAATTAAAAAGATTTTGGAACGTGTAACTTGATGCTTGATTCTATATGCCTTGTAGTATTTTCATGATGGAATCCAGCGAGCCTTTGGTACATCTTACAGAAAATTCCGTACCGGTCTTTGTGGTGAATACAACCACCTCGGATGTCAACATTCAATACGTCAACAACTTGGGGTTACATCACAGGTTTATTCATCTTGTGTATGTATTTCAGGACGATCTCCTCTGGGTGCGTGTACCTCTCCAATTAATTTCAGATATTCTAGAACTTTAATTACAGAAGGTAGGACTTGCGAATCCGCCCAGGTAAGTCTCACTTCAATGCATGTTCTATTCAACATTCTCTATATTGTCTACTTTACATGTATTAACTTCGCTCCTTGTACTTTATTACATACCTATAATAGTCCTCGGCAAAGCCGACCTTCTTTCAGATTATACCTTTCGAAATTTAAAGTCGTACGTTATAATTTTAAATTTGGGGGGTTTACCACGGTCATAGCACAATTCAAAAGGCCAAAGAGTTGCATAAGATAACACATAACCAAAATGCCAGACCACTAAGATAACAATATTAATGGTCAGTCAAAACACGTTAAGGGTGGGGTGCCAAGATACCGGATGTGTCTGCACATCCTGTGGGGATGTGCAACACATAGGTAAATTGACACCTTACATGCAGCAAAATTATTACCGGCACCAAATGACCATGTTCATCCCTCCATAAAGATCTCGAGATAAAATGCCTATGGAAAGGTCTAGCAGCACGCCTAATGGTTACCTGTTGTATAAGCATAGCAATGCTACACCTCTTAATTAGATGCTGCGCATACCAAAGATGTGTTGCAGATCTGGAACTACAGGAAACATCAATCATAATATGCCACATGGCTATATTTTCCTAAGTATATAAACTTAGGACATCTCCACTGGCGCATGCAATTTTATTATTTGAATCCATGAGTGGACACTTTGTGTCCCTCTATGAGTCACTTGCATACCATCCATGATTCTAAACTTGAAGGAGTTTTAACAACATTGTCTTAAGCTGGGATGTGTATATGTTACGAGTTATGCTTAAATATATTAAAAGTTTATCAAATCGATTTTTAAACAAAAGCAAGTGCTTCCTCAACCTTTCTCGTCGACACCATATTGGAGCATGTGCCCCAATATAGGATATTTTTCAACAAGCTTTTACTAAGCTGGATTGGAATAGAACTGCACAGGATAAGAACGATAAGTAGTTTTATTTGAAAATCCCAAAACCTATGAGAACTATCCGAAAGCCAAAAATCCATTAGGATAGTACCACATTTCTGTCAATCGTGTGTTGGTAGATTTGCAACCTCTCAACATCATAATTATTAAACTTTCCACCTTAATACAATGGATTATTTCATCATGCAGATAGGATATTTCAAAAGAGCTTTTTGCTGACCACAATGCTCCCTAATTTTGCTGACCATATACTACGTTTAGCCACTTGTTTAGTGGGAAGTCTAAACTGACATGCGTGCGTGTCCCCATGCACTGATTTATGACCGTGCACATGCAACCACTGTTTGATCACTAAACCCAACACCCATAAGTTTATAAAAATAACATAAACAGGTACCTACATAGATTCAGTTTTAAAATGAGAATCATATGTGTTCTAATCCCAGTCAAATAATGGGAACCATCCGGACGTATAGAAGTTGTGTTAACTTCCACATGCAATTAAGGCTAGATAATAAAACATTGTGTCAAATATAAATCCAAAGTTTTTGACCTACAGTTTAATCTCTTGTTCTCTTTTAAAGAGGGGATATTACACCTAGGAGAGCAGTCAAGAATTTTGAAGAGTTTATATGTAGATATTACATTGTTATATACATCAGAAACAGGGCCATTATAGTGCTGGGGATTTTAATCCTCCTTAAATTAAACGGGCATCCACCAGGCAGTGTTAAATGAGGAAAATGATTACACAGTGAAGCCACCTCAGCTTAATGCCTGTATTAACCCTTAACAAGCCATAAAGCGATTCTAAAGGTGAAGCTGGCTTTACTCTCCCTCCAGCTAGTCCACCTCCTGCTTAGGAGACCTAAGCAGCCAAAATTTGCCACACCTGCGATGGAGAAAGAAATAGGGCACTTCACAATAAGGCAGGTCACCTTGTTTAAACTAATTTCTGCAAACTTACACACGCATATGAATCCTCATCAGGTCCCAAGCACGTGTGTCAGCAGTCACATGTCACAGAAAAAATGAATAGCATTTATTTTTACTAAGTTGTCAGAGCCCATCCAGAAACGAGAGCTAGTCCTCACAGGGTGACTCCTTCTTTGCCGACGTCATGCCACTGCCAGTAGCTCCCTTCCAGGTTCAAAAGGCAGAGGCCAGAAAACACAAGACACGGCTCGAAACCACCTGTTTCAACTCTAACAAATACACACTTCAATCCTCTCTTCTCCACCAACTTTTAGCAAGTATTTTGCATACTTTGGCTGCTCACTTTGTCTTCGCCCAGGAGGATGGAGGAGCCTGCTACATCTAACAACTGTTTAATAAGTATAATGACTTCAGGAAGGGATTGACCCTCCTCCATCAGGTATGAAAAAGCCAGCTTTTCCCTATTCTGCAGCGTAATTTCTTACTTTATCTAAGAAGGTATAATCTTTTACACCATTAAACCATTATCTGCTGCATAAAGCTGGTCTTAAAGTGGCCACCACAAGTACATGAATATCTAAAACCACTGCCTGGTTTAAAGTCCGCTGTGACTACTTCACCCCAATCCTTTAAGCCTCTTCAGTTGGCTTATTTATATTGTAATCTCTGAATAAAACCCTCAATAGCTCCATCCTAGATTGTACATAGGAACACACTATGTTAGCATGTACTTTTCTCCCGCCTTAGGTACTTTAAAAATGGGGCTAACTGAAGCGTTCCTTTGCTCGATTTGTTAGCCCTCTGGAATCCACAGATTGTACTCTAAGCGCCGTTACTAGGTACTTATCTGCCTTCGATAATATGCGCTTTATCTTTACGTATTATTTTAGCACTTAAAACTTAAATCTTAACTAGTTTAAGTTTTAAGCCACGTAATTTCAGTTGAAATTTGAGGGTGTCATAAAGCAAGGAAGCCATAGCTAATTTTAGTGCACACATGCAAGTTACATTATTTCCTGTTTAACTTGGTGTGTTTCAATTCAGTTTTAACCAGAACACTTCCTCGGTAGGTACTGTAACCAAGTCTGAATAATGGCAGATAAAAAAAAGAATAAAATAAACTTCTTCAGAAGTGAAGTCAAAAATCTTAAAAATTATAGATGATGGGAGTTCACAAGCTGAAATAAGCCAGGGATTAGGATTTCCTATAAGTACAATTAATACCATCAAGAAGTGCAAAGAGAAAATTCTTAAGAAAAAATCAGAAGTGGCATGCCTATAAACACAATAACAATTAGAAAATGGGTGGTGTTGTTGCAGAAATGGAAAAACTTATTTTTTTGGATAGAACATCAGACAAATAGTCATGTGACTTTAAACCAGGATATTATTTAACATAAAGCCTTAAGTCTATTCAGTGATCTAAAGATGAAAAAAGGTGAAGCAGCAAACAATGCCAAATTTATTGTGAGCCATGGTTGGTTTGGCCTGATTAAGAAGAGATCTAACCTACATAACATTAAAGTGTAAGGAGAAGCTGCTGCTGATACTAATGCTTTAAAGACAAACACAGAACCTTGCCAAAATTATTGCAGATGAAGGCTGCTCCAGTGATCAAATTTTTAATGTGTAGGAGACTAGATTTCTTTTGGAAAAAGTTGCCTGCAAGAACTTTCATTGCTGAAAAAGAGAAAACAATGCCAGGTTACAAGGCAGATAAAGACAGAATAACCCTTTGCCTAGGTAGCAATGCATCTTATCCCTTAAAGCTAAAACCTATGCTAATTTATCGTTGGCAAAATCCTGGAGCTTTGAAGAACTATGATAAAACAAGACTGCCAGTTCATTAGAGATCTAATAGCAAGGCATGGGTAAATGCAGTTGTTTCTGAAGATTGGTTTACCACCTACTTTGTACCAGAGGTAAAACAGGGTGGCAAACGATTTCTAAGATTCCATATTTAGGAGTTTTTAGGACTTTTTTAGATTAAATTTTAGGACTTTTTATGCCTTTTTTTGAATAAATATTAAGGCTTTTAAGAACTTTTTAAAACAAAAACCTTTTTAATGCAGTATTCAGGGTTCCCCCAGAAAATTCATTTTTAACTTCCCTGTCTTTTAGAGGTTTAAAAAAATTCCCTTACCATGCAATGACATTGTGATAAATTGACATTTTAAGGCGGACGATTGCATAAGAAAATTTCTTCCTGAAAAGACAGGAAGAAACAACCCATTACCAACTCGTAAATATACTCTTTGAAGTCAGGCACATGCAATAAAGGGGGACTCGGACAAGTGTCCTAGTTGACTGACCACAAGGTAGGGTCGCACCCCAGTAAGAAGGTGGGAGAGAAGTCTCCTTTGATCAGATGACCTCTCCCTAGCTGAAATAAAACACGTGAAAAGATAGGCCAATTTTCTATTCTGGACCCCCTTTAATAACACCCTTTCTCTTAGTAAATTAGCAAAAGTAGAACGTGACTAATCTTGAGGTCACAAAACTTCCCCTAACGTGTCGGCACCTTAAGTGCGCCCTTGGCGTATGGGTTACTTGCTAAAAACTTGTTAAGCCTGTCATAAAGAAAATATTAAAACCAAAAATAAAGTACTCACGCATTTTGTACGCGCCCGAATTTATGAGGGAAGCATCTTGTACCAATCAAATTCAGGATTTTCTATTGGATGGCATCCTTGCCATTTTTATCCAACCAGGACTGAATTTTGGATATAAAAACTTAAGTAAAATCAGAAATTTTGTCAGACCCTCCTGAATCTTGAATGGAAGAGATGGTACCCTTGACCATATCGACATAACGTAAAACTTAAACTTAAGATATTCAGGAGTCAAAGTTTTTATACTCTATGCGCATTGTAGCGTCTTACATTTTCAATTTTAAATAAAATGTTCACGCACCATATCCAGTGTTCCTGCCTTCTTCAGTAAAATCAGCACAACATTCTGAGATCCACGGAGAAGAAATCAACCCGATATTCCAAGTTTCACGGAAGATATCACAACATATCCAAAATTATCATTTTTCTTGTTGTCCGCCATAGGACAGTACACATACACGTGCGTTTGAAACCCTGCAAGTCAGATACGTGGGGAATCCCTTTCCCACGCACCCAGACAAGCCAGACACACGCCATATTTCATTATATCTGTCATTCATATAATAGGCATTAAGCCTAAGCTGTCATTGCGCACGCTCAGTATACCTACGGATGGTGCGCCACAATTTAAGGTATACACCTCTCAAGGTTGAACTCCATACGGCGCTTCAACCAAAGGCCTTCACGCCTTTGGAGAATGTTGACGAAGTGTTGGTTTGTAGAATAGATTTAATTACAGAATCCACATAACATAAAAACTGATTAAGATTATTTAA
>JAQGBX010009063.1:0-10031 GCA_034698745.1 Megaphyllum sjaelandicum
TGCAAAAAAGACAACACACACTGGTCACTGTACACAATAGACAGGTGGTCACTGATCACTATACAGAGAATTTTTATGAAGAAAATGTATGCTTATAAAACGATACACTAAAAAGTTGTCACCATTCAAAGGTGGTCACTTATCCAGGTTTTACTGTACCATGTAAGTCATGATTTTGCTCAGGGTTTTCTAATAACCAATTAATTTATCATGGATCTCAGGATCTCATTCATAATTTTTTATATATTTACAAATACACGTGTCATTAACATATGTTTAACATCCTTTACATTCTTGGCGTGGTTTTAAATGTGCTAAAACATGTAAATCATTTGTTATGGTATGATTACTCGTAAAAACAGAACACCTTGCGGTGAATTTCATGTTGTTTAAATTAAGAGATTAATTTGAAATTAAATTTTCAACATTTTTTTTTTCAAATCTTAATTCTGAGACCGTAACATACGGTACTCCTGACCTTTGCCCTACGAATTATGAATTTTAAAACACCCTGTAGAGAATGTTACGATGGATGACTTTAGTAACAGGATGCGCCAAGCTCAACTTAATTTTTATTTAATGAACGGTGAAAACTTGTTATCCATTTTATAGTCTCGTTTGCAATTAAGCGTTTTATTTAAATTGCTGTAAGGAAATAACACCATTGCTAATAAACACTTTTGTCTGGTATTTTTATCGGACGTTGACGACGAAATTTCGAAAAAATGTATATCATTCACCTCGGGGAAATTTCTGAGGAGTTCATCATTTTTTGTTTCAATTTTTGTTGTCTAGACGTTAAAACCACGGAATTGTTTTAATTCGATAATTTTAGATATTATATTAAATTACACGTATGTGTTCGATAAATTAGCCTAATCCTAGGGTTGAACTCGTGACAATTTTTGTATTTTGTAAGCATTGTCCTTTTATTATAGTAAGCGGGCTCAGGAAATGCCTTAACTTCATGTAAATAGATAACGTAAATGTAGATAAAATTCCGTCTGAATGTTCTATTTGACATACAATATGGTATTTAAAACGTATGTTTATACAGTAAAACCTGGAAAAGTGACCATTTTTGAATGGTGACCACCTGTTTATGTTAACCACTTTTTAGTGTATTGTTTTTTCTAGTGTACATTTCCTTTATAAAAATTCTCTATCTAGTGACCAGTGACCACCTGTGTATTGTGTAAAGTAACCAGTGAGTGTGTTGTCTTTTTAGCGCTTTTTACATTGCCAATGTACCTTAAAAAGTGACCAGGTAACAGATGAGTCACGTTACATCTTGCTTTAACCCTTGGACATGATGACTCTGCACTTCTTTGGTTTTGTGGTTTTTCACTACATAAATGACAGCCTACATGTATAAGTGCAGTGTACATGTTTATTATTTTAATTTAATTCAGGCATTCTTTGTATAGTGACCAAAATAGCATTTTTTTTGGTTGGTGGTCACTCGTAACAGGTTTTACTGAATGTGAATTTTTTAAATTTTTTTCATTTTGACCAATAGAGTTAATCAACGGAAAACTTTCTCCCTTTTGGACAATTTTTATGAAGTTAATTACTCGATCAGTTTCGAATTTGTAAAATATTTACTTTGCCTCGATTCTCGTTTCGCTATCTACAAGTTGTAGCCTATTACTGCATAATACATGTATCAACCAAGGTTTGATTCTTGGTGGCTTACTTGAACGCAACGCATTTTCTGGATTATTCTTATGAGGTTTGAATGTGATGACCATAATTTATTCAAGCCATGGACGATTTGGACCCTAGCCCAGTGAACCCCATGGTGGACAGAATTTGAACCACTAGAAAACCGTTCTAATTGGGTCAAGCAGGCGCCAAGAAATATGCAATTGACCTAAATTATGTCAGCTTAGAATTGCAATATTTCTCGCCTTTTCTTTTCTTTTGTGACCATCGCTGTGGGAGTGGCCGATTGATATTTGGGCGCCATCATTCAGGCTATAGGCTAAACCACTCGAGTATATGGCTTTGAATGTTAAAACGCAGTGAAAAGCCGCAGCGGTTTAGATGAGTCGATAGCCGGACATTTTGACCAGCCAGACGCATTTTTACAAGGTGTCATAAAAAAAAGTGAAATCCATTGGATAATTCCTGTTTTCTTAGGCTGGACACGTGCTGCCCTCTTCCTGGACACTGACGATACAATGATTTATTTAATAACAGGATTGGGTATAACATCCCTTTTTTAGCATTCTTTCCATGCATGCAACTTCATTTCTTAAAAAAAAATTTAGGTACTTTTTTAAATTTTATAAAAACAAAAGCTTCAGGTAAGCGAGTCATACTGCAAGATGAAAATAACTAAAAGTAATAGCCCATCTTTAAAACGAAAATATATATCAACTTTTTCTTTAGTTGATGTTTTCAAAAACATTTCAAATTAACACATTTGCCAATACATGTATTATGAAAACAAGTGCGTCCATATACATAACAAGGTGGACCAATATAAAATAAGTCAACTTTATTAAAATCATAAAATGGTTATTTGTTAATGGAATTTAATGAAAATGTGTACAAACATTGTTGCTCTCTTTACTTTCGAATTACCCTCGCTCACGTTCTTTTTTAATGACGTAATCATTCATGCTTGGAATGAAATTAATCAAACAACAATCGACGAGGCAATCGCCCAATGGCGCATGCGCCTTAGGGCTTGTGTTTCAGCGAAAGGCACGAACTTTGAACAAAAATTGATGTAGGGAATTTTTTTGTATCCATTTAAGTACGCATACAAATTTTCATTAAATTCCATTAACAAATAACCATTTTATGATTTTTGTAAAGTTGGCTTACTTTTTACTGGCCCACCCTGTACATGCATTTCTTAATAAAAAGTTAGTATCAATAATTCACTGATTATACATGCTCGATGAGTATACATGCAGGCAGGTGTTAAGGGTACGTCCATAATGAACTTGTTTCCAGTCGCTTGAAACTGGTGTCTCTTAGTGCATGGTTTTGCAGACACTTACCACTAAGCGAGACTGGTTTTCAAGCGACTGGAAACAAATTCATTATGAACGTATACCCCTAACGCTACAAGCAGGGGTTCTTTTTACAAACCATTGCCCACGTGGTCATTCATGCGATTTCTTTGATCAATTCTTTCCGATAGATATATACGGTGTACATGTAGGCTACATGCATCAGATGCATACTGAGTATTTTTTAATCTCCGCATCGTCTCAACAACCTGTGAAACGTTAACTTTCATCATCCCCTTCAGATGCTCAGTTGACTCGAGGCTTAATTATAGTACACGCATATTCGCAAATCTGGAGGAAACCATATCGTTGCAGCGTTCGTTTTCGACAATCGCCACAATTATCGAGATGATTTTTAACGATGAACCAACCGCCCAAAACGTTCGATTAGCGAAACACGCGCCAAAAGCGAAAGTGTCGCAAGAGCGACTATATAAAACCGTTATTAAAAATAATAATAATCATAGGGCTGCAGCTCGCCTTCGACGTTAATAACGAGTCTATTCCCCCAACAAATAAACGCGCGCGTAATAAAGCGGGGGCGAGTTATAGGAGGGGGGGGGGTTCAAAGGGGTGCAGGGGTAAATATTGGCCATATGCATCCACGAGTAGGCTACAGTCGAGAAAATAGCCGAAGAATTAGCGTATGATGTACGAGACCGCATACGAGCGGGGCGAGCTATTGGGACTGCGCGCCGCTCGCAATGGGCCTTGATTAATACCGTAGGCTAATTAAGGGTGTTAACGAAGTTGCGCCAATTTATAGCCCCTCCATGTGTTACGCGGCCCTCCATCATACGAAAACGCGCAGCAACATTTGCGAATTAGGCTTAGGCGCAGGGCCTCGTTACAACAAGGTGCCCCCTCCTCTTCCTTTGTTTATTTATGCCATGTGCTTCGCGGACCGAAAGGGTTAACTGATCGAGCATTAAACATACGTTTGCGCGACATTTTTACGGTATAATTAAAATCCTCGACACAACGGGTGCCATCCTCCCCCTCCTCCGTGGCGCCATCGCGCGGGAAGAGACGGCAGCGGAGATGAAACCGCAGATTCCAACATTAATGTTGTGACCCAAGCATGCACCGAACTCAACCGTGCATCCCTGCACAGAACAGAACAGAAGTTAAGCCCCAAGGGTCTTGGCCCTTCTAAGGCGGGGATTTAAATTCGTATACTTATCTTTTTGTGGGTTATGAATGATAAGTTGGGTTATGAATGATAAGGGTGATTTATGAAAGTCATGCATGAGTTAATAATAGTGGTAATCTTGGTTTAATGAAAATTTAAATGAGGAATTCTGAACATCCGTGGACCGAACATACAGGCACTGTCTTTGTGTATTTAATACAAAACAATTACAATTGTATACAGTAATCGTTCAAAACTGATCGTATTAAAAATCAACCCGGTCATGCACGATTGGTTTTCAAGAACAGAAGATTCGCACTATTAAGAAGGTCTATATACCAAGTGTATGACACCCCATGGGAATTTTTGCGAAGATAGTTTTAGGCATAACATGAAGCATTTGCAATATAAATGTGTTTACAGTTGATCGCAACTGACGTAGGAGCATTCTCCTGAAAATGGGCGAGACTCCCCTACCATTTAGCATTTGTTTGTTGACTGTATGGTATTGAATTGTATTGAGAGAACTAAGGCAAAAAAACTATAGAAACCGTAACTAACATTTTTAAATTTTCCCTGTAATCAATTTTAATTAAATATACTGCAATGGTGCGTGATTTAATGCTTAGAAATTTTATGAATGTGCTTGGGATTGACATTTCTACTTATCTTCGTTACAATGTACCGTAGTTTACTGTATAAATGTAACTTGTATTGAATTTTACAAAGTCGAATTTCGTTACATGCAAGAAATCTTAAAAGACGTCTAATTTTTTCGATTAAACAGTTATAATATCAGATATTAATGATCAGAAATCGGACGGAGACAGGAAATTGGTTCATACTACTAAATTTTTATATTAATCGAATGTACACCTAAATTAACCTAAATGTACATTTGAGAAATGTTCATATAGGCAACACACAACATGGATGCACTTGATCTTGAAATAACATTAGATGAATCATGGCAATTCATACATGTATAGGGTAAGAATACATTGGATGCTTATTGCAGGCGCTTACCACTCTGCGTAAACAATTTCAGTGTGAGGCATATGGATAAGAGCACGTTAGCACTTTAAAAGTGTCTTTGAAAAAAAGTGTCGCCTAGTGGTATTAAAGGGTCTGCAATACCACTACACGACACTTTCGAAATTTAGTGTTCAGGGACACTTAATTGCTAACGTGATCTTACCCTAAGTCTGTAAAGTCTTGTTGCGCCTGCAATAAGCATTCTGCGTGTTCTTATAACATATGTAGCCTACCATTAATATTACAACTCGATTCCATCTCACCTTTGCATATCGGCGTCTAAGAGCCCATCGTAAATCTGGCAAGGTCAAAGGTGGAGATGCACACAAAGGACCTTCACGAGCTGGTCAGCGAAACTATTTTTAGCAACAATAAAATTTCGCCTTCGCAAAATCATCCAATTTGGCCAATATACAACAAACGGGGATTGTTTATACGACCCCGAATCTAACCCCAATTTTTTTCATCGCTTTATTTCGGTAAGGACAATTTTCCGCTCATAAAACGTGAGGTGATGGTGGTATCGTTTGAGGCCCTTGATTGAGCATCGGGGGTCAGCGCGGTCAGCGAAGAAAGCCAAAAAAATGACGGTTTGGGGGGAGGGGGACAACAAGGTGCATGGTCAAAAATATAGACTTGCGCGCAACCCTCAAATTGAGGAGGAACGACCATAAAAACTGAAATAGTGAAAGCCACGTTTTATAGGAGTGGTGGTCAATTGGTCAATTGATGTCCGGTGGCCGAAGGGCACAAGCACGTGCTACCTAATTGCCCCCCCAATAAACAAAATTGAAAAACCACAGGTAGAAACCACCGTGGACCATCAAAAGTTCACTAGCTAAGAAGGCCTTGGCAAGGTGGTTTTAGTACATGGTCGAGCGGGTCCACTTAATGGTCTGCGTAAAAAAGCGCAATAGAAAAAGGCGAGGCAAGTGGTCAGTTCGGTAAGATATGGTCAGCTACGAGGTGCCCATTGTCTTCGGGAGAAATTCGTGACATTTTTGGCGGAGTTTTGAACTCTTTCTTCGCAACCTTGCACATCAAGAGAAACCGCCAGGGGTGCCAGTGGTCACTACGGCCATTTTTCGAATTAAAGTCGTAAATTTTAAGAGGGTTTTATGGCTTAAAAGCCTACCAGGCAACTCAATTCGCCAGTTTAACCGCAATTTATAAGCGCCGGAGTAACCGACCGATGGATTTGCTATATACAAAATGCCAACGTGTGTAATCTCGCGAGAAATTTACGGAATTTGACGATTTGGACCCCAACATACACTTCCTATGCAATTCAGATAATCCAAAAAAAAAATTGTTGCATTTTTTTGTACGTGTTAACACGAGGGATATTCAAATGCAAATATGCATGCAAAGATAGGATATCAACCTCGATAAACTAGATCACAGAAATGAATGTTGGGATTGGATTGCGGTGAACTGATATATGGCCTCCAATATATTTTACAGTATATTTTAGGCCACCATTGACAGAGCTGAACTTTTCTTACGTTATTATCATATACTGTACATGTACTGAGCATCGTAACATTTCGCTTTTTTTTTTCAAGAATTTTTTTCCTTATTACCAGGTCGTGGTCTATTTGGATCAAAATTCCATCAAAAATTCATAATGTTTTCATAAAGTATTTTTATCGTTATAACTTAGAATTAAAGCTCATTTGAAAAAGGTTATACTATAACCATGATTTGTTATATGAAGACAACCAGAGTATAGCATTCGCAAAATTCACTTCATTTCTCATAATCCCCACCAAGAAATTCATTAAAAACCCTAGTAAAAATGTTATAAAATACATTTTCCAATTGAAGCACATCTGATATTGTGGAAAGTTTAATTTAACGGGACTTAATGACCTAGGAATATGATTTTGAATAGGGAAATTATCAGTTATTAATTACAAGCATTTTGTTATTACCACAAATGTATCAAATATATTCCCCATGCAAGCACAAACTAACCAAACATTTTCGTATATTTTTCTCTTCTCCTTCCAAATTATCAAGAATAGTCCAAATCTCGCGAATATAAAAGCTGGTATAATTAAGAAAATGGTTACCCATAGCTGAATTTTTCAATTAAGTTTAAAAGCAAAGCCCATAATAGAATGCCGTATACATAGCAAAAGTGATTTCTCGATTAAGTTATTAGCCATTTATTTTATATCGTACAAGTTATAGAAGGAAGCAGAGGAGGACGTTTATATTAAATGAAATAAGTGTTTCTGTTCACTTAAACTAATGGAATCTTATAATAATTCAATGATATATATCCCTTCCAAAGATTTCGTGTTGACGCTAAAAACTCAATCCTCCGAACAGTCATCGAGTAATCCAATAATCGGGAAATCTTTTAATAACTCCCATATCAATTTCTTTCCACGAACCCCAGTCTTTCATAAGGGGAAAAAAGGCAAAAAAACAAAAACAAATGTGTTTATCACACTAGAGATATTAAGTGCCTATAGAGATTGCTCCGCAATAATAAGATTCGAAGGAAAGGGAATGCGAATCATTAAGATCTTTAGGCCCGGATGTAGTTTGTCTAAGTGATAATAGATGGCTCTGACGACTAACGCAATCAAATCCATCGATTTTATTTTAAAACAATTTCTACCAACTCAAAATATTGGTTAAGATTGATGTATAATCGCGCATACTGAGCACAATTTTGTGTTAAGTTCAAAACTTGCCACCATAGAGTGCCGTAGCTTTTCCTGCAGATGAGCAACAAGCCTTATGAAAACATATTTGGCAAACGTGTTTTCACATCAGATCAATCAAATTGAATAAATTCAAAATTTGGTATAGGGAATAAACGGGTAATTTGATTCAATGCGAGATACTGGCAGGGATATAGGGAAACTTGTATACTAAACAAATAAAACTAAATAGTTATTTCACTTAAACTGATAATACTAAGCTGCACTTTGCTTCGAATTAGGTTAAACAGAAACCTTCGCTTACATATACATTCGCAAAAAAAACGTTTTTTTGAAACCACTGTATTCGCTTTGCGAAGATTGACAAATAGTGCAAACTAACTACATTAACATTCGTTAATCTAGCTGCATGTCAACAAACCTATATAATGTATTCATTATCCAACATTTTAGGAATGGGACATTAACTAAAATAAGGGATGTTTTACCGATAGTATCACTTATAATACATACATTACATTCGATTCACCTTCACTTGAATATGATTAGTTAATCTTCGGATGAAAATCGGATGCTTTTCAACAGAAATTCTGTAGGCCTACTTTTCACGAAAAAATCGACATCACGCAATCTGATCCCATCAGCAAGGTAACGCGGGTTTATTGGATGTCAACTATGCACGGTATATACCATGAAAGTTGAGCCACGCCAAAATTGGTCCCAGTAAAACTAGTCCTAAAATTCGCTTTTATTCGAGAAATAAAAATAAATTTTCGCTCTACGAGTTCCGAGTCGAAAATTTACAGCTTCGGCTATTAAGTCGCGAAAAAGAAATAAAAGCAGCCATGGCCGAAGCGGCAAATGTCCTTTCGCTCAAATCGATGCAAATTTCAACTATAAAGGACCCTCATCCGTCCTCCAGCCAAAAAACATTAAATTTTAATTTTTCAAAAGCTGCGGATGCTTTCGAAAACCGTAAAAAAGGCGCATTTTTATATTCCTCAACATATAGAGCAGCCATATAATGCAGCGAGAGGAATTTTTCCCTATATCCGAACGCGTTCTCCCCCATCCATATATCCTTTATATTCAATTTCCACGGCCATCAAAACTTTCTTCACTTTTCAATTTCGATACCTCAAAACCACTTAATTCTTGTATTAATAATTCCCGAGCACTGCCCATCGCCCACATAACACTTGACCCTAAATGGACGTGCGTGCCTCGCAGTATATAAGAAGCGCTCTATACTCTCATGTTGAAAATGCAGTTTTTCTGGTGCCATAACCTTTTACGATCTCACTTTTATACTGCCAAGCCAAATTACGAAGAAACTTCATCCTCTCTCGGTAATATATATCACGACGGTCCCAACACCGAAATAAACACGGCTGCACCGAACACACCACAGCACACACACGCACGCATACATCCACCCCCATTAAAAACAAGGGAGGGAAAAAAAATAGTGCTTCGCATAAAAAAATAAAAAAAAAATGACATCCCCGCAACAGCATTTCCGTTTACGCCATTAAATACGAGCTGGAAAAGACGGCCATGCCAAGAAATGACGAAAAGGCAAAGTCAATGCCTTCAATAACATGGGAAGCTTTCTCGAATGCGATTACATTACCTTAAAATGGCGGTAGAAAATATTTCACATGGAATGACGTCACTTTCAACATGCCAAGTGTACCTCTGAATTACGCACGTGTTTCAAACACGACAAACTTTAAAATAGAATAAACCTGTTTCAATCACGAAACATTTTGATACTTGATAACCTATGTTTCGGACACGAAACATGCATTTTAACATTGAATAAACCTGTTTCAATCACGAAACATTTTGATACGCAATAACCTGTGTTTCGGACACGAAACATGCATTTTAACATTGAATAAACCTGTTTCAATCACGAAACATTTTGATATGCAACAACCTGTTTCGGTTCACGAAACACTAACATTGAATAAACCTGCTTCAAACACGAACATTTTGATACACAATAACCTGTATTTCGGAAACGAAACATTTCACCATAGAATAACCTGTATTTCGGAAACGAAACATTTCACCATAGAATAACCTGTATTTCGGAAACGAAACATTTCACCATAGAATAACCTGTATTTCGGAAACGAAACATTTCACCATAGA
>JAQGBX010009064.1:0-10030 GCA_034698745.1 Megaphyllum sjaelandicum
GTTATCTGGTCACTTTTTAAGGTACATTGGCAATGTAAAAATTGCAATAAAGACAACACACACTGGTCACTGTACACGATAGACAGGTGGTCATGGTCACTATACGGAGAATTTTTATGCAGGAAATGCATGTATACTAGAAAAAACAATACACTAAAAAGTGGTCAACATAAACAGGTGGTCACTTTTCCAGGTTTTGCAGAAACCTGGACAATACTTACGGTCAGCAATCCCTCAAACACGTGTTTATAACTTCAGATTTTAGCCTATGTGCATAAGGAACATGAAAACAACTTCCAAAGGCATTAACTAAAGGTTTTAAATTTTCAGAAGAGTGAATACACATACCTTTTCCATAAAAGACGAATAAAATGCGAATTAAACGAGCTTTTAATCTACGAAGTATTAAAACAGAAAGTGGACGAAATTAACATCAATGTTTGAAATCGGATGTCAGCTGATCCCATTATATAGTGCGAGGGCAATCCATAAAACGCGTCAACATAATGACCGAATCAATTTTTAACTTTGGAAATATCAGTAATTTTACAGTATTTAAAATCATATAATAAAACAAACATTCGAAACGGGTATTTTTAACAACACTTCCTCCAGAAATTTCAGGTTTAAAAAAAAATTTCCCTGACTGATGACAAGCCCTCGAAAATTGGCATATTTGGCAAATTCGACAATGGAAAACCTTTTTTTCCTAAAAACTTAAGTAGAAAATTTCTTTAAAAACGTGAAAATTGTTAATGGCACCGGCCGATAAGAACAACTCCACGAAACGGTCATGTTCACTCACGATAACGGCACACATGGGAGTTTTGCTCGCATAAGACGATGTCCACCTTACAGCCAGCCTCGATCAACATCAGCGCCGCTTTTGGATCCTCGAAGCACACAGCCACATGTAGCGGCGTCTCACCGCATCTGTCCTTTGCATCCCACTTGACCTTTTCTTCTTTACACCTACTTTTGATGATAGCATGGAGCGGAGTCTTATAACAGCCAATGCCTTCGACGAAGGGCTTAGCCTTCAGAAGTTCTGAGATAAGCGACACGTTTAAGATGCAGAAGAGGCGACATCCCACCTATGTCGTAAATATTGACATCGGCTCCGGCCCAAACCAGCATTTTGACCACTTCTGAAAAGAGAAACTGTTAAAAATGATGAAACGTATCCGAGTAAGCTCCGTAATTTTGAGACTGACTTGCCTAAACTTGTTCTGTGGAATATATACGCGGAACTCTAACGTATTACCATTCCAAGAACCCTTCGCGGTACAAATTCAAAAACGTCCAATATTCTCAGTTTTTGAGTATTTTATTACTGGTCGAAACTCGAATATAGTACGGCGTATGAAAGGCACGGTGACAATTCTCCAGTTTAATCAAAAAAATTGTTAAAATAAAAGATTATAGTTACCAGTAACGCGAGTCGGCATCTTGGCGGTGTCCATCTTAACTACAACTACAAAATTTCGAAGGAAAGATACCTCTTCATCCCTGGGGGCAAGGGCTGATTCGCGATCTGATTCGGAGCCTGGGTCCCGTAGCGATCGTAGAAGGCCCTTCTGCACATGATGGACAACTTCGGGAATTCAGCACCCAGGGCCAGCAAGTGCTCCAGCATCTCCGGGTTCGCGACCTCGAGCGACCTTTTCATGGGCATCCAGCCTGCGCGAGGGATCCGTTCACCGGCAGCCAGGAGTAGCGCCACGAGAGGGTAGAGGTTATCTAAAACTGCATAACACATAGGGGTCGCAAAATACACGTCGAGGACGTGTACAGAGCATCCTGCTCTTATTAGTTTCTTTGCCACCGTTTCATCTTCATGCATAGCAGCGAGGTGCAGTGGCGTGGAGCCAGTATTTGTTATGGAATTCACGTCACTGCCATTCGTCAGCAGGATCTCTATTGCCGCCAAAGTGAAACCCTGTCGATCGGTTGTAGTTTCGTCAATGACGACATGGAGTGGCATCATGCCGTCAATATTTCGGGCGTGGACGAGCTCATCGTTTGCCTCCACCAGGAGCCTCACAATTTCTGTAACGGTAAATTAAAAATTAAACTGGATGATGGCGATGACCCGATCTGGCTAAGTTACACTCCGTTCCACGTTATACGCTTCTGAAAACGTTCCGCTTTTAGACTTACCTAAACTGTTTTTTGTTAAGGCCAGATGCAATGGCGTGTTTTCAGAAACAATCAATGCGTTTACATTCGCTCCATTGCTCAACAAAAATTCCACTACGTTTACGCGTTGGAAATTAATTGCGTCGTGCAATGGGGTCCGTCCGTTGCCCATGCAGTTCACGTCGGCCCCCGCATCTAAAAGGAACTGGAGCACAAGTTGGTGCCCAGCTCTTGCAGCCAAGTGCAACGGGCTCCTCCCTCGCCTGTCCCGTTGCATCAAGTTCAAACCAGAATCGGCCAGCAATTTCACTAGAATAAAAGTTGGAAATTCTGAACACATATCGAACTGCCTTTAAATGCACGTATTTAGACGTCTCTCGGAGTCCGTCTTAATTCTGCAAAGGATCGTCATTGACACCAAAACACGAACTCGCCAGCAATAAACCTGCCATTCTAATCCACTTATGGAACTCCGAGCCTATTCGGATCCATTCTATAGGTCTTATTTCTTGCATGCAATTAGACGTTGGAACTCTCTTCTAACGAATAGCCTTAAGCTTCACGAAATTCAATTTTGCAATGATGTTGGGGTCCACGCTAACGCGGTGGTAACTACCGAATAATTTGGGTCGATGGATTACACCCCCCTACCACATGGTATTTATTTACTGTTAGTAGGGTACTGAGTTGAATTGAATTGACACACCCATGCAACAAGACACTGCTCCCCGCAAGTGTCGTTCCCTCCCCAGACACTGACATCACATTTCACTGACATTTGCCATCAAAGGCTCCCGAAAGAGACGCCCCGTGTGCGGCGCTCAGGGGAGCACCTAAACAATCGCGCGCGGCGCTACAGCACCCTGTAACGCGCGCCGCACATGGCTGCTACTACCCCGACATTATACCTATCTAACAACTCTAACACTAGTTTGGGTGAAAAATTTAAACTGAAACGGAAATCTTTCTTTTCTGCAAATATACATGAAATCTCAAGAAATACCAAGCGTTGTATTGCTTTTGTAAAATTAAACAAATAGCTTGATTCATTCAATCAATTTTATAAAGTATAAATTTAAGCTGTATAATGTTTTTATTTATTATATTACCTTCAGAATTGCAGAACTGTGAGCTTTAAAGTCGTCCATTAAATTTGTACTCCTTATGCAGTTTTAGGAAAAGTGAAAATTTTAGAACTCTTTCCCTAATCTCCTCTTTTATTTTAATGTCATAAAATTCTTGCATTAAACAAAACACCTCAATAATAAAATAGTGCTTTTGAATTCCATATCTTTTAAACAACGGTTTGCCAATTTGACCTCAACTAGAAATAGAGCCACTTCAAACCCATCACATGACTTATTGCTGACAATACTCTTTTAAGTGTTTGATTTGGATAATTAACTCCTTTATTTTCTCTGTATTCATATCTATTTTGCAGTGCTCATTTCGTAAGATTTGCAGTATTTCGTTTTTGGCATCCATATCTATGCCCTTGTCTATTATTTGAAATCATTTGGTGTTGCACATTTAGGTGTTTTTCAGTCGTGAACTTTGTTTGCTACAACAACTTCCGTCCGTGGATTTTTTGGCCTGTCCTCAGTTTTTAAGCAATTCAATACAATTTAATGCAGTGCCCTACAGCCTGCAAGTAAATGCCTTGTGATAGGGGGATTGCCAGTAGCATGGCTATGATACCTGGTACTCTTTGTATGGTAACCTAGATGCTGCCACCAACAAATAAACTTCTAGAAGGTGCAAGCTGTCCTTGGGGAGGTCATTTTATTGCCAAATTACCCGCATAAAGGACCAGAAGTAAGCATCCGTTCTGGCAAGTATCTCACACATCTATTTGAAGACAAGATATGCACAACAAGATTTGCAATTGGGGACAGACTAAAGTGTCTAAAAAGGCCCATAGACAATCTATTTCATCTTTAACTCAGGGAGACCCAGTTCAGAGGTTAAAAAATTTTCATCATGCTTGCTGATCGCTGGTACTTCCACAAAATGAGCTGCTCTCCGCTGTACCAGCTCCTCAATTGCGACAACGTTGTGGACACTAATAAGAGCCCATTACTCTAGGATCAGGCGAACCAGGGCAATGTACTTTGTTACCTTTACAAGCGGTGGGCAATCTCGTAGTGTACACTGGGCAAACCTCAGTCGCTTGCTTGCTGCACCTGCCATCCTGGTGAGTTGGCCTTTAAAAAAGGTCATTGGATATCTAAACTCCAACCCCACTGTCTTCACCACCGTAAGTGGGCCTCCAATTGTGTATAGAGGCAGCGATTTCTTTTCTCCGGGAGAAGCGCCTGACCACCCATTCATAAAAATACATTATTTATTAATGAAAACCTATTGTGAGAAAAAATTAGTATTTTATCTGACGATAAAGGCGGTTCTTGGTCAGATATACTTGGCTCAGCTGGTATCAATAATTCCATGGTTTCTGGTAAAAATGGCCATTTCTTGATTGGTTTTGATCTCATGCTTGTGTAGTGAGTCGGAACTTAAAAGTAGCCTATTCAGGACATCAAGGTTGCATGCCTCCCTAGAAATCTTTCTTGCGAGGTTTTGTCGGTATAACCAGAAGTGCTTATTCTGGGCTTCTGCAGCCTCTTCTAATAGCTGTCCTATAGGCACTAATGCATGCTCTATGACAACTGCACCATGGGTGAGGATTTTGTGCATTGTAGGTGTCATTAGATGGCAAGAATTCTGTTGAATGTAGAGCTTAGCAGTAAGCATGGCATATTTATCATATTTTTTATATCAATATTATGGCTTCTTGAAGTGGCTTCTAAAATTACTTTGAATCGATATATATATATAAAACCTTCTACTGGTATTGCCATCATTTGTGTTTCCAAAGCCTGCTTTTAGAATATCTACAATTAAACCTGTTTCTCTTCGAAATTTGTCTTGAATTTCTGTCTTTATTTGCTTTACAATAGTTTTTTTAGACTCTGATCTTAGCTGCCATTTATTAATAGGCAGTTTGTAGGACAAATAAGGCAGGCTTTCTGAAAGGCGAATCCTGGCATGTAACAGGGAAAGCCCAAACCTTAGGGTGTTAGCATCTACTTTCTTCTTCATGTTTAAAGTATTGAAGGTCTTAGAAATTGCTCCGCAAATATAACACCGCATTGTTGATGTCTGTGTGGCAACATTAAATGACTTAGGGAGAAAGATTTTTCATCAAATGTCATTTGAGTGTTTTGTAATGAACTTGCAGCATTTTCTACATAACATATTTCTTCTTGAGTAATGTCAACAGACTCCTTCACAAATCTAATTCTGATAGGATGACAATATCATGGTTTAGCTGGTATAGGGTTCTGCTAAACATCTCTTACGTTCATTACCGCAGACTAGTCAAAGGGGCACGAAAGAGCTCTGAAATATGTTTGAGTCTGAATCGGCATTATTTTGAAATTTTTGCTTGAATTGGTTCTGCTGTGATCCATCACAGCCCCACATACAAACCAGTTGCAATGAATCACGTTCTTCCTCAGTTAATGTATGAATAACCTCTTCTAAATATGATGATAATCGTGTTACGTGTGACAGGAGAAAACAGGAGAAACTAAATGGCACGCTTGCCAATTGTGAAATAAAAGCATATTTTTTTATTTAAAGATTTCTTTGATTATAATTGGTTTACAATTTCAAACTCAGCACTATAGATGTGCAAACTGGTGCAAAATGGGTGTCTTTTGGATAAAAATGGATGGTCATGCCACAATTCACAATCAGAATAATCTGTGAGTATTGTTGTATCAATTTTATTAGAAAAAATTTCATTTAGAATTCCCTATTTTTGCAGTGGCTATTGTAAAACTTAAAATAGGCACATATTGAAATGTTACACGCTTTCCCTTATCACTTGTCGAAAGAAAACAACCAGTAGATTTTGCCATTCCTACTATTGACCCTATAGTTTTAAAAGCATCAAAAAGTTGTGATTCACTGTTCAGTTTTTGGCACAGCTTAGAATTCCTTTGAAATGTAATGTTGCTATCAAGTAATGCTTCTGCGACTTTTTCTTTCACTCTTTTTTTCTTTTCCTCGTAATTTTTTTGGTTTGGTTTTGGCAATCAAGGCCAGCTTGCGATTTTTCTGTTGTTCCGGCAATCGAAGCCACCCTGTGATACCGTTTGTACGATCGAGACTTTGTTCCTGTGTGTTTTGTTACTTTTGTATTGCCACCGAGTTGGTCGTAATAAACCGTTCAATTTTGTTTTGCGTCAAACATTCGCCTCCTCGCCCTCGCATTGCAATTTGAAACAAATGAAATACCAGCACATTACCATATATTTGGTGGTAATGGCTATGCATGCTGGGCATACTTGATAGCACCATTTACTGACCTCCACAACTAAACTAACTAAACTAAAAGGTGCTACAATACCAGTCAAATTCTTGCAAGGAATGTTGTAGAACGTCAATGCGTTTTGGACAAAAAACTTCACTGCCAGAAGGCCAACTTAGACTATGCAAACAAGTGCAAATTTCTACATTTCATTATTTCAATAAGATCTTGAAGACCATGCAGCCAGGGAATCAGAAACACCAGACGTTAAAGGCTATTTTAAAAGACTTAGCGAAAGAAAGGTTGCACTGCTTGGCAAAGGGATAACTTATGTGGAATGCATATGTGGTGGCGGAGTTGGATGTCACGAGTAGAATACCTGCAAGGGAAGACACTCTGGGTTTGAAAGCTTGATTTTGGATTATTCTAACATTCTGACCCTCAGTTTCTCGTAGAAAGCTTCAAGGCTTCATAGATCAGGGTTGGGGGAGGAAAACTACAGTATGCCTCATCTGTGGAGTGCATGAGGCAGAAGAACAGCATATGTTAACAGATTGCTCCTAAGTTAGGTCAGATATGAAACTTTTGAAGACATTGCTATAGACCAGTCAATAGGAGTCTTGAAGGTGCCGGTGGGGGTGATGAAAGTCACAGCAGGCTTCGAACCGGGCAGTGATATTGGATATTATGATACTTGTGGTAGTCACTATTCGGGAACAGCTGTATGCAGCATATAATTGCTCGATTAATGATGGCATTAGATTCTTTTGTAAAAGGCTACTCCTTTCGATCAAGTTAGAAATTACTGCTTTATAGAACAGGAAAAAGCTGGCTTTTTTACACCCATATGAAAGAGGGTTGATTCCTTTCTCAAGTTTTTATACTTGTCAAATACTGAGTTGAGGCGGGCTGTTTAATCTTCCTGAATGGGGACAAGATAGGTCAGATGATGAGAAATACACATGGAGAGGTGTTGAAGAGAGAAGTGTAAATGTATAGTGAATTGAACCAGAGGCTTTGAGCCACGTCTTGTGTTTTCTGGCCACTGCCTTTGGAACCTGGAGGGGAGCCACTGGCAGCAGTATGATGCTGGTGAAAGAAGTGCCCTCAGTTTTGGGACTCGCTCTAGTTGCTGGATGATCTCTGACAACTCTATTAACAAATGCCATACTTATTTCTGTGACGTGTGACTGCTGACACTTGTGCTTGGGGCCTGTTGAGGACTCATGTGCATGTGTAGGTTTGCAGAGATCAGTATTAATAAGGTGGCTCTTCATGTTATGTAGTGCCTGAAGATATCTCTCTCCATGGCCATTAGGGGTGGTGGCAACTTTTGGCTAGTCTTGTCTCCCAGGCAGGAGGCTGACCTGAGAGTTACAGAAGATTTTAGGGGAGAATGTGTTGTAAGCCAGCTCTTCCTTTGATATCCATTTTTAGCCTGTAGGAAGCGGAAGTGGCATAACTTGGTAATCATTGTTTCCATTAACACTGCCTGGAGGTTGCCCTTTCAATTCCAAGTGTAAATCTTTGGAATAAAGCTAAGTCTATATTTATATTTATACCTGTTCATGCAATCTTTATCACCATGTGTGTGTTGGGGTGTTTTCTCCCATCAGCAAATTACAACCTTATAATCTTTGGTGCCTGGGCAGATTTGTGACTTTATCTATCATCCGACTCAGGTAAACTGGAAGTCGTGTGCCTAGAAGCTCAGAACCTGGGGATTTATCTGGGAATAAATGTTTTCTTAATTGATTATCCATGTATCACTGGTGGGAGGGATACAGAGCAAGGCTTGGACCCCTTCTGAGAAATAAGACATACCTTGTTCAAGTGCCAACAACTGATTTAGTATGGAGGTTAGTGCTGGGTGAGACTTAGTTGGAGCGACCGAAGTTTTATTTAGGTATATAATGAATAAGTACATTAGAATATATGGATAAAACTATTAGTTCAAGGGAAGCAAATGGTTGTTTTTCCAAGAATTTTTAAGTACTTCATGGGATTCGTCATCAACTACTTTAGGAATGAGATTATTTTTTCCACGGCTTGAGCCTTTTACAACAGGATGTCTGAATAGGACCATATAGTTTGTAGCGAGCACCACGGAAATCTTTGGACGGTGTAATTGGAGTCAACGTTGGCGAACGCTAGCTTGTTTTTATTTTAATAAGTTTTTTATTTAAAATTTTACTCATTTTTATTGAATGTTAATGTCTACCATGTTATTTGTGAGTGGGTACCTCCTACTGAATAAACTCACCTGCTGACATCAAAAGGTAAGCAATGTTATCCACCCATGCAACAATGGCAAAATCCAAAACCCTGAAAAGCCTAGCTGTAAAGTTAAATCTAAGCACCATGAAAGCCACAAATCAGTTGTGCAATCGCGCCCTTCTTGGGGGGTTGTACACGGTATGCGCCTCCGGTTCTCTGACGTGGCATCTTGTGAAATTCCTGTGAAATTCTTGTGAAAACCCCTCGGGTGGATTAAGTTGAAAAATGGCAAATGTGGCAAAGAGATTCTCATGCCATTGTTTAATAATCTAGGTACATAGGCCTTGGGTATTGTGCCCATGTCCCTCGATAGGCTTAGAGCCCTAAGCTCCGACAAAATGTGGACATAACAGTTTGAATTTTCTGGGCAAAATCCTTGGGTTTAGATTAATTCTATGGCCAGAGTTTCGTTCTACATGCAAAGTTATAAAGCTTGACTACATCTAGCCTACTTAATTGACCCAAGTGGTCCAACATCCTAGAGTGTAACTTCCGAGAAGTTTGGCTGATGTAGACTTGGGGGAAACCGTCGCACTCTGCTCTCTATACCAGATAGCTGTGTTCTAGGAGTTGAGTTGGTCTTTCTTCTATGGCTGAATCAAACCAATGTTGGTGTGGCAGTTTTGTGCTAGTCTGAGTCCGCTTTCCTTGTTAAGGCGCTGAACTCTACAAAACCACTGTTTTTCGTTTTTTTTTTCAGTCTTTAATGTGGCTGGCACGTCAGATTCCTGTTTTGTTTTTCCTTGCAGTTAGATTAAGATCTTCAAGTCGACTTATGGTGGCCCTACAAAAGGTGGTGGGGTAGTTGTTTCTGCTAAAGGTGGCCATAGTTTCCTGAACTTTGGTACACTGTCCTTCTGGGTCCAATGTCAGTGTAATCGCTTGCAATAAGAGCACTTCGCTAAAAATTGCGCATAATACTAAGTGGGTGGTCGTATAGGAAGTCTAAGCTAACATTGCTAAGATTAACATTGCTCAGCTAATTTGCTGTTGGTCATGGTTTCGTTTCTTTATTAATTTTAATTTACTAACCACTTGAAGATAGCTTCATTCATTAACTAAATTATCATATACTTTTTATGCTAATTTTAGTGTATAGTGTACAATAAATTTCAAAATGAAATACACTCGAGTGCAAAAAAATCGACTCACCTGCAGGAATCGACTAAAATTGTTTTTTTCTCAAAAACCAAATGTCCGATTTGAAATCTGAAAAATGTGATTCGTAGACATGTTATTCCACTTTATAATTCGCCTAGTGTAAAAAGGATTTCTGCGGAATAACTCTGGAGAATAGCC
>JAQGBX010009065.1:0-10030 GCA_034698745.1 Megaphyllum sjaelandicum
TCAGTGGTGGAAGATCAACTCACTCCAGTGACACATTTTATTCATATTTAGGACCGGATAAGTGGAAAGAACGCCTTGCAGTCTATATAATGAATTGGCAGCCGTCAGTACGGCGCATTTACTTACAGCAGGATAGGAGAAATTCCCTTTTTTAATAAACAAAAATTGACACCAGTCAGTGCAATGGCACATTAATTTACCTACAGCTGGATAGGGGAAATCCTGCATTTCAGTACCTAGAAATATTTGGCACTAGGAAATGTGTTAGTGTTCATGTGTATGAACTACAGTGTTTATTTACGAGAATTGAAAGAAAACGTGCCGTGCATTTTATTCTACACCATTAAACGGAAGTACTTACCATAATCAAAGAAATACATTGTTCAGTATTATGTTGGTAAAAAACTTCATGAAAATTGTAAATATTCTATCATTAAGAAGGGTACACTTTTATAAATTCTTTAGTGTGGAATATTTTTGGTCCACACAATTTCTCAGTGACTGAGTATGGTATCCAACCTGTGTGAAAGGGAGATGAGCAGTTTGTCAGAGCCAAAAAGAATGCTTGCATCTCTACACATACAAAAAAGATAGAAATTCTTGACAACCTTTAAACCTTTCAACAGGAAGCAAAAATACGAAGAATCGCTATAGAAAATGGGAACACATTAAGAAAGCGACAGCGCAAGGGCAACTATGACAAACTTAATCAGGCTGTTACTGTACATCTGAGTACTTTTATTGATGTTCCTTCAGGTTAACATGTTCATTTTACTGTTTCTCCTATTTTATTGCTAGATCTTACTACTGAATGTACATGTATTCGTTTTAAAGGGTTTCGTTCATATGTTTTTTATTATTAAATGCTTTTCTAAGAGATTAAGCTACCCTGTATGTGACTAATTTAGGCAGAAACTAATCTAATTTGAGCAGAATCTCGCTATACCCCGATAAGGGAAAAAACTGGATAAGTGGACACATTATCGATGCCCGGTCGCTTTCCATTTATCAGGGTTTGACTGTACACGATTTCAGACATCAATTACAGCAACATTTAAGATGATGCCAAAAATCTTTTATCAAGATTATAAAAATCAACTTGCACCTTTAAATTATGCAAGAAGTGTACAAAGCTGTAGGTGTCATGTTTTCTTCTTAAGGCGGGACAATCGAGTTGTGTATCATTAGCTGTACCATCTGCTTGCTGTGCTTCAGCTTTAAGTCGTTTCTCTCTTTTTCCAGTTGAAAAGGGAATGGTCATAAGTCTGACCCCGGGAGCTGTGCCATGATTTTTGCATACCTTTCTTGATGGCTTATCTGATTAGCGTACTTAATATCAGTGTACTTCTTGTTCCACGCCCCTTTTCTCTCTGAAGTTACCCTGTTCCATTGGAGTACTTCTGTAGACACTGTTCTGGTGGTTTCTTCTGGTGTGACATCGTCCAAGTTAATGTTTGGGGCTGAAATGTCTCGGGATTCATTTGCTGAATTCTCTATCACTAATAAACACAAGTGTTGGGCCAACGTCATTGTTTGGGAAGAGTGTTGGGGAATGCAGCCACTATGTCAAATGACATGAATTTTGCATTTGCCCAATACAAGTTGGCCAATAGTAAAGTTTCCGATGTTAACCCAATGTGTGATGTTGCTGTGTTGGCCAACAGCATGTTCGGCCAATGTCATGATGACGTCAGGTTTGTGGAAAAAATTTGCAGCAAGTAGCCTGACATCTTGCCAACATTGGCCTAACATCCTTTGGCCAATGGTGAATTTTTTTTCTGTTCGCATCAAGTTGGCAAAGTGTTGGCATATATTGCAGTTTTTATGCATGTTATTTTAATGTCATTTTAACATAATATACTTCATCCCTCCATTGTATTTCCAACAAAGAAAAGTGTTGGGCTAACGTCATATTTCTGTAAGACTCTTAAGAAATACAGCCACCATGACAGGCATGACGTTGGCAAAGTGTTGGCGTATATTGCAGTTTTTAAGCATGTTAATCCAATGTTATTTTAAAATTATATACTGCATCTTTCCATTGTATTCCTAACAAACAAAAGTGATGGGCCAACGTCATATTTCTGTAAGACTCTTAAGGAAAGCGCAAAGCGGCCGCCATGATGGGCATGACATTGGCAAAGTGTTGGCATGTATTGCAGTTTTTTATGCATGTTATTCCAATGTCATTTAAACATAATATACTGCATCTTTCCATCGCATTTCCAACAAACAAAAGTTTTGGGCCAACGTCATATTTCTGTAAGACTTAAGTAATGCTGCCGCCATGACGAGTGACATAAATTTTGCATTGCCCTAATACTAGTTGGCCAACGTTGGCAAAGTGTTGGCATATATTTCAGTAATATGCATGTTATTCCAATGTCTTCTTAATATGATTTACTGCAGGCCCAGGGAGATGAGAGGGTGCAGAGGGAGCATTGCTCCCAGTCCTGGGGTAGATCAGAGGGCCCGGCCGCGCAGGACTTTCTAGTCTCGTAATTTTCTGAGTAAAATTTATAAAAAATAATTTTTTCCAAAATTTAAAAATGTTCAACATTTTTTGAGGATCAGTTTGCAAAATCTATATAAATAAAAATGTAAATGTCCGTTTGCAGATAACAGTATTTTTTTTGCCACAATTTTACATTCGAATATGGGCGTATATATACTACTTTGTATAGATAATACAAAGAGTGACAAAGCCAATAATTAAGACAATATATGTATAATGTGGCCGTGACAAGCCATTTGTATTGAATTATTATTGAATTTAAATGTTTGTCTTTTCTTAGTCTCTTACTCAGAGCTTTTTTCTATTTACACTGTTCTCCTTTTTGATTTCAGTGCTATGTAATTGTTAATTGTATGAACAGGTTTTAATTGATTATAATATTCACTTGATTTTAGTTTTTTTGCTTGGCCAGACATTTGTTTAAATAAACAATTCTGAAGATTAAAAAATGTATATTTTTAAGATGATATATATAATTCTTAAGTGATTTTTTTGGTGAAGTTTTCATAACTTGTTTCTTGTATACAGTAAAACCTGGAAAATATGCAAAAAAATTCAACGTTTTTTAAGGATAAATTTAAGAAATTTTCCACCCTTTTTGAGTATAGACTTGTACAATTTTCAACATTTTGCAAGGCAATTTTTTCACCTTTTACGAATGCAAATTTGCAATTTTTTTAATGTTTTAACCTTTTCCAAGGAGAAGGATATTTTCTAATTCATAGCTCTAAAATACAACCGTGTTTTTGTTGATTAACAAATGATCTGAATGCGATGTTAGGGTGGCAACAAAATTTTCCTTTTCAATTTCCCTGACTAAAATCCAAAATTTCCTAACCAAAACTTACTCGTTACTGCATATCAATTTTTTGTCATAATAAAAATTACCATAACAGTTGCAATGAGCAGCTTGGCTAAACATTGGATTTTGTTAAAAGTATAGATGAAGAGAATTGAGGATGGAGCTGCTATAGCAGACTGAGTGCATGGGTAGCATTTTTATTTTATGTATGAAAATTTCCATGACTTCCCTGACCACTTTTATTTTCCCTGAACTGTGGCCACCCTGATAATGTATGTCTAGCCTAATTAAGCTGGCTATCTACCAAGACACACTTGTAAAGAGCATGACGCGTAATGCGTGGTGCTCATGCTGCTCTTTAAACTTTCGGCTCTAGATCTACTTCATGTTTAAAAGCAGTTTCTTTTTTAGAAAGACGATTGCTCCGCTTAAAGCCTACTTTCGCTTGGATTGCAAATTCAATTAACTACAATGTTAAGGTAATTAATGATTATGTATTTATTAAATTAATTATTTTTAAAAATAATTATAATGAGAAACACTTGGACTGTAAAAATGTTGACAAAACAATTGAAGAATGTGTTGAAAAAGGTGTACCATAATGCCTCTAGAATGCTTCGAACGTTCAATGCCATCTACAATTTAAATTCCTGAGCTAATTCCGAGATGCATCACTTTTTTCGACCATTCACAATCTACAACAAACGACTTATTTGCCAAAAAACTTACGCGTTGTTCCCGGTTCCTCGTGTTCAATTTAGCCATGCAGCATGCTATATTTCTAGTTCCGGAGAGAGGATCGCGATTATTCTAATTATGAAACGAAGCCATTTTAACAATTCTTTCCTATTGTAGACATCATTGATGATAATTTCATATGAAAAGACTGACGGAAAAAATGACATTGTCAAAACGTTAATTTTCTGAAGTATGTGTTAAAAATACAGCTTAAATAGCAAAAGCAAGAACACAATCAAAACGAAAATATGATTATATGTTAAATAATGAATCATTTGAAAAATGCGGTCAAATAATACTGAATTGAACCAAATGGCAATATGATTATCATGCATACCTCCATGTCGGCAAATTTGGCACTACGTGAACCAGGTAGCAAATGTGCACAATTTTTGTAGCTTTTTAATTTTATCTGTCAATGTAAACAAATAATAATATGGAGTTTGTACTTATCCCAGATTGTTTGTAATTTAATCACGAGTATCTTACCATTTTGCAACAAATGTGCCAAAAGAATGCCCAAAAGACCCTGAAGTTACGGGTAAATACAAATTAACGTCGATACAGATTGAAATTCAGTGATAAGAATAGTTGTAGACTCACCCCTTTAGAGCAGAAATCAACAATGACATCACCACCAATAGCCAAATTACGAACAGATAATGCTATATTTTCTAATTGCTAACATTTCCTTGACAATCTTGACTAATGCAGATTACCTGTTTGGATAGGATGTTGTGAGGTCTCGGGTAGCCTTCAAAGTTTAAGAAGGCGACCCAGACCCATAAAGAAGCGAGTTCGACACAAATCTAGGTTTCGCAGCCATAGGGTTTATTCAAAATGACAAACATAAGGGGCGAAACTCAACATAACGCAAATAACAAGTTAGCGCAAACGCAACGCGGCAATAACGAACCAACAAGGCGAAGAGGAGGCGGCCAACTCGGCCGCCCAAAAAAGACGCACACGTCACAACCAGAACTTCGAGAGGGGAGTCCGAGAGACGACCCAGAGCGAGAGCACGCGAGCACCTTAGGTTTGTCCCGAAGGACCTTACATTACGACTTCCAGGGAGAGAGAAAGCGCCCCAGCTCCTCTCTCACCGCTTCTTATAGCACCTAGCCAACCTTGGCCAGGTGCCCACATTCCGACCCGGAATGTGGCGTCCTTCGCCTTTCACTTAATTCTTACGTAATATCACAAGAATGTGTCGCCTGCTCCCCACGTGACCCCAGGGCGTCCTCACAATGTCAAAATGAGAAAAAATAACCATGTGATAGAAAAATATCATTTATAAAGAACATAGATTTTAGCAAACTCCTTCAAAATTAGGATTTAAGTTCTGCAGTAAATTAATAGAATAAAAGGACTGATAAGTCAAATATCTAGGTATAAGTATCTCTGATAATTATTCCTGGAATAATGTTCATCATTTTAAGCTGAAACTTTTAGAAAGTGTCTGGATTATCTTTCATTTGTTTCAGTACTTTTTTCATTGCAAAAATGTAATTATTTATTGAGTTATTCGATGTTTTTAGGGTGTTGAAATACTTTTTTCGCTCACTGTACCAGGTTATGTAAATAATTTAGTTCACTCCCCAAATCTTTATGTTTATTTATGCTCTTCTTGTACCCGTTCCTTGCAATCGCACATTTTTGGTTCATGTAGATACCAAATTGCTTGGCAGACATGACAGGTTTTCCTGGCAAACTGCCCTTATATTTATGAGGAACAAAACCTGAAATGATACAATGAAATACATAACTGTAGATGTTAAAAATCGAATACCTTATTATTTCATGAAAAATGAAAAAAACAAATATGTTACATTTAATTGCATTTGCCACGTTTTTTTCCATAGCCCTATGAGTTTGTTGTCCATACGCTGACATTGCTGACATCGTGCAAAGTTCCTCTTATGTGTAGAAGGCGTCAAGCAAGCTTGAGACTAACTTCTTTGCACTTCCATCTACCTTTAGGCAGGCCAACTGCCTAGCTTCCTCGGTAATATAAACACCACTGTTCGGAAAAAGTTCCAAGTAAAACATAAAAAGCCACTATAATTTATTTCAAACAGATACCATGAATTGTAAATGTGAAAGTTAACATTGTCAATGTTTTACCTTTTGATCATTGCCTATTGTGGAGGTGCATATTGGTAAAAACCATGAAGACATGTTTATGATATAATGTGATACATATTGAAAGTTATAGTGTGAATGCATACCATGCTATCCTCCTGCATGAGGCCCAGCACTCTTTAAAGGAACTTAATTTTTTGTGGTGATGCTGCAATACAGGCAACATGATATGTTAAAATTATATAAAACAAAATAATAATTTAAATAAAATTATCACAGTTACCTTCAAACCTTTTCCTTTTTCTTTTCTTCTCAAGAGTGGCTTGTATTCCTGTAATTCATGCTTCAACATAGCAAATTTTTCTTCCTGCTCTTGTACAGTGTTAATTAGGTCATCAACAATTATGGAGATATCAGGCATACTTAACCAGCTTGTGGATTGACCTGCTGTCATTACAATGCCACTTTCATCTAAGCTTAAGTTGCCATCACTCAGTATTATGCACTCCATCGCCTTCCTGATCACAGAAGATGTTTCTCCACTGCAGTCTGCAGTGTACCGGCTGATCTAGGTCTTAGAACATGCCAACAGACTGAGTTAAAGCAATTTCCTTGGGCATGTTAGCATACAGCTCTCTCACCAAGGTTTTTGAAGTGGAATTTGTAAGGGTTTGCTTTTCTTTCTTCTTCTGATTTTCCTTTTTCTTCTCATCCAAAGCCAATTTTTCCATGGATCGATCATCATCGACATCAAAGATTGATTTTTCCCTGACAATGAACCCTTGAAGTGTGCATGGAGTGCATGAAGGCCTGGTAATGTTGACGCTTTTCTTTTTCTTTTCTGCTGTATTCAGCTGTTCATTTACTTTAGTTGTTTTTTAGGTCCTGTTTAAATCCTGACACGTAGAATAATGAATCAAAGCATAACAATGATGAATCACAAGATGTCTATGATGAAGTAATTTTGTCAATTAAATAAAACTTACCATAGAACAACACTTTTGCATCGCAAGTTTCCCCGCCTGTCACCCATTTCACTTTTGTTAGGGCTTTTTCGAGCACGTCCTTGCATATAATATCGTCTATCTCGAAGATCGATGTTTTGGCTTCGTGTATCCAATACACTAAGGCATGTTGCACAGGATGAAACAATTGGCTCTCTGTCAACAAAAGTAGCTCCTCTTCCATCACTAAGAGTCCAGTGATTGCATATTCAAAGTGTATATCTAAAGCAGATATTTGGGTGCTCAAGTGGGATATGGTAAAGGATTCAACGTACAACAGGGCCAGGGAAAGGGGGGAGCAAGGGGAGCATTGCTTCCAGGCCCAGGGTTGATCAGGAGGCCCAAGAGTTTTTTGGATAAAGCTATTTGAAAAAAACTCAGTAGTGGGTAATGATAAAAAAGAAAATGCACATATGGTTTCTTTTTTTGAATAAAAGTCACGGAAATTCAATGCAGTCATGGCAATACAAAACTAAGACTTTTACTATATGTAGATAAAAATTTGCAAAAATTTTCCACAATTTAGGAGTACAAAATTGCAAAATTTTCTATGTGTTCCGAATACAAATTTTTAAAATTTTTGCCCATTTTCCGAGTACAAATTTTCAAAATATTGCCTGTTTTCTGACTACAACTTTTCAAACTTTTGCCCGTTTTCCGAGTACAAATTTTCAAAATTTTGCCTGTTTTCCGAGCACAAATTTTCCTAATTTTGCCCGTTTTCCGAGAACATATTTTCAAAATTTTGCCTGTTTTCCGAGCACAGATTTTCAAAATTTTGCCTGTTTTTCGACTACAAATTTTTAAACTTTTGCCCGTTTTCCGAGTACAAATTTTCAAAATTTTGCCCGATTTCCAAGTAAAATTTTTAAAATTTTGCCCGTTTTCTAAGTACAAAATTTTTAAAAATTTTGCCCATTTTCTAAGTACGAATTTTCAAAATTCTGCCTATTTTCCGAGTACGAATTTTAAAAATTTTGCCCGTTTTCCAAGTACGAATTTTTAAAATTTAGCCTGTTTTCTTAGTTGGATTTTTTAAAATTTTGCCAGTTTTCCTAGTACGAATTTTTAAAATTTCGCCCGTTTTCCGTGTACAAATTTTTAAAATTTTGCCCATTTTCCAAGTACTAATTTTCAAAATTTTGCCCGTTTTCCGAGTACAAATTTTCAAAATTTTGCCCGTTTTCCGAGTACCAATTTTTCAATATTTTGCCCTTTTTCCAAGTAGGAATTTGCAACATTTTGCCTGTTTTCCAAGTACGAATTTTTAAAAAAAATTCCGTTTTCCGAGTAAGAATTTGCCACATTTTCCACGTTTTATTGAGTAGAAATTTTTAAAATTTCTCAAGTTTTTTGAGTAGAAATTTGCAAAATTTTACTTGTTTCATGTGTACAAAATTTCAAAATTCTCTAGGTTTTCTGAATTAAAATTTTCAACAATTTCCAAATTCATCTCCATAATTAAATAGAGAAATGTTGCTAAAATCCATTAATATAGCCAATTACGCTGTTTAGATATTCCTTTTCTATAAACCGGTGAATTGTACAAATTGTATAATTTAAGCAAAGTGGTTGCACATGCATAACATTTCAATATTATTTTTTTATAAGTTTTCCTAATGCAATTAGTTATTTAAAGAAATTAATGACATTTCTTTGCAATATTATGTAGTATGTTGATTTTATAAATTAAAAAATAGGTGTTTTTTTGAAAAAATTAGACAATTCCCTAAATAAAATCAGAAAGGAAGGGGCCTAGGAGAAATTTTCGCATCCCCATATAAAATTCCTCTTGGAGGCCTTGACATACAAGATAGGAGCAAATTGTGAAATTTTGAAAATGAAATTTATATAGGACTTATGTTTTGAGATTTGAAAAATTGATCCTAAAATATTTGAATGTATAGCACTAATTAAATAATATGGTAGGCCTACTAATTTTGTTACATCAGAATTTAATTGAACAAAACTAGAAAAAACGAACAAAAATAGGACATGGGTACTACTTGTGTTGTAATAAAATTCACAGTGACATTATAATTTAATGCTCAGATTCTATAAGTTTTAAGTACATTTTAAAAGAAGACATTAAAATTGTAATAAATTTCACATGGTTATTTTGAATTAGGAATCTACATGCCCAATCTAACCTAACCAAGAAATTAGTGCACAAAAGAAATGAAGACCATCATGACTGACTGATTGACATTTACTAAATTTAATAAATATATTAAAATTGATACTAAGCTATGTCATATTAAATTAAGAGGGTTGTTCAATAAATTGTGTTCTTTGGGTTGTATCCCGTTGATTGAGATAGGCAAATGGAAATTTCACTAAAATGACGTTAAACCTTCCTGCTTTCCACCAATTTACGCATTTTTAGGTGGTGCTACTGACGCTGTCACAATAGATAGAAAAATGGTGGCATCCCTGAACGTTGAGTTGAAGCAAAGAGCAGTAATTGAATTTCTGACTGCAGAAAATGTTTCACCGATTGAAATTCACCGTCAAATGAGGGTTGTTTATGGGGAAACGTGTGATCATGTAAGCACAGTAAAGAGGTGGGTTAGAACTTTGTTCAATAACAAATGGTCAATAACAAATGTTCAATAACGGTCAATTTCAATCGGTGAAAGACCGTCTGCAGTCAGAAATTCAATTACTGCTCTTTGTTTCAACCGAACGTTCAGGGATGCCTCCATTTTTATATCTATCGTATTTCCGCGCAACCAACGGCAGGCTAATATAGGTAGAGGGAGAACAGCATGCCACTATACCCGGGGATAAGGGCAATGCCGTTATACGTACAGGTAAAATTTCCGGGAATTTCCCCGTTTTACCCATGATGCAACTTTTTACCTCAATCCCAGAATTCATGTGTTATAA
>JAQGBX010009066.1:0-10028 GCA_034698745.1 Megaphyllum sjaelandicum
GTTCATAAATTAATAATGATTTTATAAATTTTGATGCATGGATTGAATATTTTTATTGTATGGGTTATCAAAAAAAAATTTAAATTTAAATAATCTTGTTTTTTTTTATTCTTACAGTTCTCTAACACTTTAAACACAATGTTCTAACAGAAAAACTCAATTACAACCACAAATTCTAAAGAAATAATTTTGGCCGCCTAAATCGGCCAAATACCCCACTGTGCGCCGGTGCCGATAAAATTTACAAAAAAATTTGGCAAACAAAACGGTTGAAACGAACCTGGTCGCGGCAAACACCAAAAACCTGTAAAAACGAGGTGCGAAACATCGCAAAAATAGCGCCGAAAAGCCCGATCGAAGCATCTCGAGAAACAGTGAAAACACTTTCGTTTTAAGAAATCAAATCAAAAACTGTTTTCGTTAAATCCTTTCTCAAAAATTCCCCATAGCCGTGAAAAACGTATAGATAAGATAAGCTCGTTGATATACTTGTATAGTGTATTGTAATAACTCACCTGTCCTTGGGGATGCTGAACCAGTACTCGCTCTTGAGCGGCTTCTTGGGTCTCCTGTCTTGGTGCCTGCCGTTGGCCGCTGATGGAGAGATGACCTTTGACTTGGTCGGACGTCCCATGCGCAGGCAAAGATACAGAGGAGGATCGTCGCAAGAACGAGCGGGAACGGGAACGATTTCTTCAAAATTAAAAACGGACAAAATAATTAGTTGAAAAATCATGTGGTCTATAGGTGAAGATGGCGTCCAAAATTATAGGACACAGTCGAGAGGATCGAGTTATGACCCAGGAGAAAGTCAAGTAAAAATTCAGTTGAACTACGAGAACATTTCAAAAACGCTGCAGTTGATTCAATTCAATTCAACTCAGTACCCTACAATCAGTAAATAAATACCATGTGGTTTTTGATTACGGCAAAACAGGGTTCCCCCAGATATTTTCAAGGGTCATTAAATAAATTTTCCCGACTAATGACAATGTTAAAATTGACCTTTTATCCATTTTAAAAAAAAAAATAAAAAAATAAAATTTGCATTCTGAAAAAGTTGAAAACTTTGCAAAAGTTACTCGATCCTCGGAAACTGTGGCAACTTTTACGAATCTGTACTGGAAAACGGTTGAGTAAATTTTGCAAATTTGTGCCTGGAAAAGGTGTAGGAAATCTCGCAAATTCATATTACGAAAATTGTTTGAAAACTTTTTGCAAATGTGTCCTCAAAAACTGTAGAACATATTTTGCAACTTTGCCCTCGAAAACTGTTGAAAATTTATCCTAATTTTCCAAATTTTACATTCCCAATAATAATAATATTAATAATAATAATAATAAAAAAAGAGAAACGAAGAAGTAAAACTATGACGATAATTAAAACCACGTTTAACGTGGCTTTAATTATTGTCAAATAATGACTTAAATAAATAAAATAAATATCGAGAAGTAATTAATAAAAAGAAACGAAAAATCAAACACAGCGAGCAAAGAAGCGAACACTAAAAAGAGATCTAACCAAAATTTTGCCTTAGGACGATATTCAAAATTTTTACTCACATATTAAAAAACTTTTAATAAACCCCAAACTTCCAAAATTTGAAAATTACATGTAACTGAATTTTTAGAAATATGCCTGGCCAACCCAAGTGAACCCATTATGTGGCTCATATATAGAGCAGCCTCACAATATGGAATGATTCAACAAACCCAACTTGAATAATTTTCCATATTAATTTATTTAAAAAATACTTAACAATGGATTATGTTTCACTTTATTTTCACTCTATTTTTTACTTGTCACTTTGTTGGTACAAAAATTGCAAATTACCTATTGTAAATTATGTGTAAACTCGTCATAAGAGCTGAGTCTCTTCGAATGAATAAATCATACCAAGTTTTACTCATATCTCCAATTTTCCATTAAAAAAAAAGTTAATGAAAATTTCTGGATTTTATGAAAGTAATATATATATATTTTTTTTGGATAATATTTTAAAAATTTCAAAAAATACAAAAAAACAATCAGAAAATACTCGCATACAATACAGTATTCCCGAAAGCTTGACATTGAAGTTTGGCAACCGAGCGTACAATAAACGGCCTTCTCATGGCGGGTTAGTTCGACCCCTTAATTAAAATAAGGAAATGAAGCAATGGAATGATCATTATAATTATCAAATCATCATTACGATTATACTTTCTTTCCTCATCCTGTCGTATAAATCCGGGCAAATGCGAAATGCTCAATTTGCTCGCACTGAGCTTTCAATTACAGAAGGGTCCACCCGAAAATTGCACAGTAAAAACTGTTTAGAGTGACCACCAAAAAAAATGCTATGTTGGTCACTGTACACAGGTGGTCACTATACAAATAATGCCTGAATTAAACATAAACAGGTGGTCACCATTCAAAGGTGGTCACTTTTCCATGGGACGTCCCATATTTCTCTCACCAATGACCATGTCAACATTGACAACCCGATGTTATCCACAATTTTTCAAAAAGTTCGACAGGATAATGTTCGATGCATGTTCAAACTTTTGCAAATTTGTCATTGGAAATCTTTTTTTTTAAATTTTAGAAATCTTCTCTACTCGAAAACATTTTAAAATTTTGTGTTGAGAAAAGTTAAAAATTTTAGCAAGTTTGTCTTCGGAAAACGTGGAAAATTTGGCAAATTTTGTAATTTGTCATCACAGAAACTGTTCAAAATATTGCGAATTAATTTTTGGAATAGGTTCCAATTTTCAATTTCAATTCCAATTCTTTTCCCTGCAGTCAGTACATAGTACCATGTGGCAGGAGAAATCATTATACAATTTGATTGATCCCAAATTCTCAATTTCCCAGGACTGATTTCAAATAAATTAAAGAACCATCGGAGTAAGTTTACAATGTCCAAAATGGATATTCTCACGTTGATCCTGAATATCATCCACTGGCAAAAAAGTGGTTCGCTAAACACAAACAGCACACAAACATCACACAAAACATACACAAAACATACACAGCACAACGGTCAAGGACTTACTAACCGAAATCTTCGGGGATGGCTCCGATCACTGCACGGGTTAAGCGTGTTTTAGTACAAAAAAACATGGGAAAAAGAAGCAAAAATGGCATTAAAAATCAGCGACGAAACCACCACAGAAAGAGAGAGAGAGAGAGAGAGAGAGAGAGAGAAAAAAGATGGAGCAACCAGAGATTAAACAGAGGAAAGAAATTAACGAGATATTAAAAAGAAATTAAATGATGGAATACAAATTGAAAGGAGACAACACTTCTCCCCAAAATGTCAAAATTAAACTGTTGCAGACTCTCGATTATCCGAAAAAAGTACAAGGTTGATTGCAAATAACAAATTTCGTTAAAATCTTTAATTGCAACCTCTTTTTTATTTAAATAATTGCGGAAAATCGATTAAATTCCCTCGCAAAACTCACAAATATTACGATAAACCCCTGATCCAACTTGTTTTCAGGGTTCCCCCAGAAATTTCATTTTTAACTTTCCTGACTTTTCCAGGTTTTAAAAATAATTTCCCTGACCATGCAATGACAACGTGAAAAAATTGACGTATTTTCCAAAATTGACACTGGAAAATATTTGTTGAAATTTACAAAACGACAATTTTGAAAAGTAACATACTTTTTTTAAAATTGTTTTTTTAAATTAAAAAATTGCGTTGAAAATTTTTTAAAAATGGGTAAAATTTTGTTATTCCGAAAAATGTTAAAAATAAGTGCTCAGAAAAAGTGGGAATTTTTTTTGCAATTTTTTGTCTTTATAAAATGTGGAAAATTAGTACTCTGAAAACGTGGACAATTTTGCTAATTTGTACTAGGAAAACGTGACAAATTTCGCAAATTTGTACTCGGAAAACGTTAAAAAGTGTGTAAATTTTTAAATGGAAAACGTGGAAAATTTTGAAAATCTGTACTCGGAAAATGGGCCCCGAGCTAACCACGTAGAAGTATTAATTTTTGGATCGCCATTGACCGAGTTGAATTTCCCTGACTTTTTTCAAAATAAACCATTCTTCCCTGATTTTTCCAGCTCATTTTCAAATTCCCTGACTTTCCCAAGTGTTTCCAGGTCTGGTGAAGCCTGTAAATTCAATCTCAGAAAAATTTGCATCAAGCTTAACCTTATCTCGGCTGATCGTAAGCCCGGTGCCGATCAGGGTCGAGGTTAATCGACTCCAGATAGTCCGAACCCGGTTACCCCGTAACCCCATTTAATCGCTCAACAACAACTCGGTTATTCTAATCTCTACATATCGTTCGTTCGGTTAAACCAACTCTGGATAACACTCACGATTCACCAACCGATTAATTCAATCTCCGATAATCGAGAGTCCACCGCACAACATGCATTAATCGAGGGCAAGCGATCGGGAACGATTAAGATTTTCTTGATTTATGCTAAAACAAAATCAGACGTAGTTCAAAGGACGGAAGTAACTCGGGATTGTTGGATTTTTTTTTCCAGAAAAGTACAATTTACGAGATTTCTTGACTTAAAAGAATTACGGACGAGAAATCGAGGCACCAAACTAGTAGGGGAATAAGAGGAAGGAAGGAAGAACGAGTTGAAAAAACAGCAGGCAAGGAGACAAGCAAGAAACATGACCCTCGCATCGTTTCTGGGGCGGTCACTCGGACACGGACACTGCACACTCACCATCGATATTCTGGAAGAGGTCCTTCTTGTCCTCCATGGTGACTTCGCTCTTGAACTCTATCCTGATGTCCTCCCTGGAGCTGGGACGACCGCCGGTGGTGCCCCTCGCCACCACGTCCTGCATGCGGTGTTCGGAGGTGCCGTCGGAGAAGCGCCTGCTCAGCGCCACGTGCGCGTTCTTGGCGTCCATCATGGCGATGACGCCCTCCGGGGAGGAGCCTCTCCTCTCGCCGAAGAACATGTTGGGTCGCTCGATGATGCCGTCCGCGGCCGTCGGCAGCGGCGTGGGCAGCGAGTACGACATCTGCCTCTGGAACTGCGTCACGTCCTCCACCCTGGACACGTCGTTGGTGTTTCTGTGGAAGAGGCCGGTGGAGAAGTCCACCAGGTTGCGCGGCGAGTTCAGTATCCGCGACAAGGCCTTTTGTCCTTGGGTCTGCTGCTGGAGCGGCAGAGCGGTCTGCTCCGACGAGCCATCGACCTTGCTGTTGCTGCCGCTGATGCCACCGACGATGGTGCCGGAGACGACGCCGGAGAGATCCACCAGGGCACGCGGCGCGTTCATGATTTTCGAGAAGGTGGATTGTCCCTGCGACGGGGGCGCCGCCAGATCCAGAGGAGCTGCCGTGTCTGCGGAGGCTTCGACGCCGACCTCCGCCGTATCGTTGCCGGCCATGGGATAAGAAAGCCTCTTGAGTACTTTGAGCCGCGCCTTCTCCGCAGCCTGCGGCGCCTCCGGGATGGAGTGCTTCCTGGTGACGACGCCTTGTGGCGGCGCCTGAGACGCGCTGGGGAGAGACTGGGACATGGGCCACAACGATTCGGGCAAGAAGGAAAACGGGGGCAAGCCTTTCTTGGCGTCCTTCGGGAGGGAAGTGGCGCCATCGTCCGGGAATGATATGCGACCGTTCGCAAGGCCAACTTCGTGAGGTTTGTCAGGAATGCGCTCGGGAGCGCTTTTCTTTGGAGAAAACCTGGGCGCTGCCGCGCAGCCTCCAAACTGGTTTTGAGCAGTAGTTTGAGCGGAGGTGTCCGGCTTCCGCTCCGCGTCCGACGACTGTTGCGGGAGGACTTCCGACCCGGTGGAGTCGTCGTACTCCAGATCGGAGAACCTCACGGAGGCGCCCGATCCGTCAGTTCCCTTCCTGTCGCCGAAGACGCGAGCCTTTCCCGCCTGGTGGTGGTGCTTGTTGTACAGCCTTTCCGGCTCCTCGCCGTCGATCAGCAGGGAGTGATCGGCATCCTTCTGGCTGTCCACTCGCTCCAGCGTGGCGTCCGAGTTGTCGGCAAAAACCTCCGAGCTGGCGGATCTTTCGCTTTCCTTGCTCTCCGAGTGGCACGAACCAACGCTGTTATCCTCCTCCTCTTCGGACAGCTCCAGATCGGCCTTGTCGGACACGCTGCCCTTCACCGCCTGCTGCGACTCGCTCCTCTTTGGCATTCCGGTCGACGCATCGACGTCCGGCTCGCTGCTGCCCTGGCTTTTGTACGGGTGACCCTGCTTCGGGAAGTAGATTTCCGGCGGAGGCAAGTTCGTCATTTGGCTGAAAAATAATAAGGGATGTAAATTACGACTCGGAGTCTTACACCGCCCAACGGGTCATCTCACGCATCAATTGCGTCCATCGATCGTATTTACGAAAAGTACTCACACTGGTGCGTGTCTGACTTTCATGTGCGCAATGTCCGTGTAAAGAGCCGCGTTAGCCACGTTCTGCAAGGGGGCGCTGACGTGATATTTGTCGATACCTCTTTCGGAGACCAGCGTCTCCATGACGCTCGGCTCGAACATGGCTGCGTTCGGGGTGACCAACAGGACGCCGCTAACGACTCCCTGAATTACAAAAAAAAATTAAGGCGATTACGACATTGAGACACCGAAGACTGGAATATCGGAGGCCATTCCCAAAGAGACGCGCAGCTTAACTAAAGTACCCCGAATCTTTCGAAAAATGCATCTGCAGCGCCAAGTGTTACAGACAGGCCGACAGATTCCATGGTCAGACAGACCGACAGACAGACAGATTCCATGGTCAGACAGACCGAGAGATTCCATGGTCAGACAAACCGACAGATTCGTTGGTCAGACAGACCGGCAGATTCATTGGTCAGACAAACCGGCAGATTCATTGGTCAGACAAACCGGCAGATTCATTGGTCAGACAGACCGACAGATTCATTGGTCAGACCGACCGACAGATTCCTTGGTCAGACCGACCGACAGATTCCTTGGTCAGACCGACCGACAGATTCCTTGGTCTGACAGACCGACAGATTCCTTGGTCAGACAAGACACGTTAAAAGACCAATTGGTTATGAAAGACTCCTCGGTCTGACAAACGACTGCCTGACATTGTACATTTCTTCAAGTGGTAGATGTATCGGTCTTATATCCAATAAAATTTTGGTTTCGCAATTGATATAAATAGCTCCAGATCATGGCCAAATTTAGTAACGATTGAGCCAAAATTGAGGTTTCTGACCGACAGACTAAACATGTCACTTGAACAACTGACCAATCAGGGCTGATGGACGGACTTAATAACTGAAGCAATGGACCGACTGCTCAATCCTCACCTGTCCATCGGTGATATGTTTCACGCCGTTGATTTTCAGGAACCTCTCCATGCACTCCTGGTCCAGCTTCTGCTCTTCTTCCTTGGACAGGAGCTTGGAACGGGGATGATGGTGAGGCGGCGACGGCGAATCGCAGATCCGCTCCGCGCGACCTGGCTTCGGGCTACTGCCCTGGATAATGTCCGTAGGAGGCGATTCCTGCGAGGAAAAGAAAGAGCTCTTTAACGTTAGGGTAACCTTTCCAGACAAAACAAGAACAAACATTTATACATCCTCCCGAGAGAAGTTTTCTTCCCATTTCGAGAGGAAAACCGGAACAATAGTCAAAATCTCAACGTCTTCAGCAACGTGCCATTCACTCCTGGCATCGAACTGTTTATCGCTTCAGCGGGAACAAAAACAGGCTTTGGCTGCAATCCAATTTCGCCATTATCCCGACTTAATTGGGCTCCAAGTGATTGATCCGAGCGATCGGAGTGGATGCTTCGGTCTCTGAACGCTCGGCGAAAGCATAAATCAGAAACAGCGGAAATCTTAGGGGAAATCTACGGATTTTTGAGCTCTCAGAAGTTTGGCGAGTGGATCCACCAACCAGGGTTCCTGCCAGAAATGTCCTTTTCAACTTCCCTGACATTTCCACGTTTTTAAATAAATGTCCCTGATCTCATGGGTCAGGGACATTGGACATTGGCCAATGTTAGCCACAATTTTGCAGAATAGAGACGTAGGACAATGTTCAGAATTTTGTAAAATTAACATGGAACATTTTTATAAATCTGTATTTGGAAAATGTATAAACTTTGTACTCCGAAAAGGTGAGAATTTTGCAAACATGTCATATGATATCGGTGACAATTTTGCAAACATATCCTCTGATATTGGTGACAGTTTTACAAATTTGTACTGGTAAAATATTGAACATTTGTGAAATTTTGCATTGGAAAAATTGTACAATTTTGAAATTTTGCAAACATGTCCTCTGAAATTGGTGACAATTTTGCAAGCTTGTCCTTTGATATTGGTGACAATTTTTCAAACATGTCCTCGGATATTGGTGACAATTTTGCAAACATGTCCTCTGATATTGGTGACAATTTTGCAAACATGTCCTCTTATATTGGTGAAAATTTTTCAAACATGTCCTCTGATATTGGTGACAATTTTGCAAACACGTCCTCTGATATTGGTGACAATTTTTCAAACACGTCCTCTGATATTGGTGACAATTTTTCAAACATGTCCTCTGATATTGGTGACAATTTTTCAAACATGTCCTCTGAAATTGGTGACAATTTTTCAAACATGTCCTCTGAAATTGGTGACAATTTTTCAAACATGTCCTCTGATATTGGTGACAATTTTTCAAACATGTCCTCTGATATTGATGACAATTTTTCAAACATGTCCTCTGATATTGATGACAATTTTTCAAACATGTCCTCTGAAATTGGTGACAATTTTTCAAACATGTCCTCTGAAATTGGTGACAAATCTGCAAACATGTCCTCTGAAATTGGTGACAATTTTTCAAACATGCCCTCTGATATCGGTGTCAATTTTGCAAATTTGTTTTCTAAACTTGATGAAAATTTTGCAAATTTTGTAAGTGAAAATTTTTTTAAACATTTTGAAAAATGTGTCCCACGCTATAACCACGTGGAAACATTAATTTCGGATCATGACAACCACATCGATACGTGTAATTTCCCTGACTTTTCCAGGTGTGACGGGTGAAATAGCTAGTCTTACCGGTTTGAGGTTTCCCTGCTGCTGAAGAACTTCTTTGGTGGGGGAAGAAGATTGCCTTTCGAGCGCATTTCCGACGTCATCCGCGCTCTTTTCCGGGATGAAAATCACCTGAAGCAACAAAGGAGGAACATCTTGAGTATACAACTTTCGTCCAAGAAATAACAAATAACAATTTAAAAGTTTCCTCCAATCATTTCCAAATTAGGTTACACCTTATATACGGGTGGACAAAAACACTTATAATCCGGAAAGTTGTATTCCACGAATGATAGGATTCCAACAACTGTCCAAGAGTTGTTGAAAGCCTACCATTCGTTGAATTGCAATTTGGCGAAATACAGTATAGAACCTCCTAAGTTGACCAAATTTTAATACATTGGTCGGTCACCATATTAATATATGGGAGATGGACATCCATATGTTGAACACCTCTATAAGAATAGTATATGTTGACCACTTTGGCTGTGACACTCAATGTTAATTCACCCTCTATAACCTGACCATTTGACCCTTTTGCTGACCTATAGGTATGATTAATCGCTAGCTGCGTAGCTATATAGTGTTTGACCTATAGTTAACATGCAACTACTTTTTGTGTGCAGAAACGGTTTTTGAACCAAAAGTTTTGGTTCGTATTGTTGGTACATCCTATACAATTTGCAAAAATTTTAAGTTGATCGTGACATGATTGATGGCCCAAAGGAAAAACCTCAAAGGAAAAAGGTTGATATTTTACTTTTTCTGGAAAGCAGTTAAGCCAGAGAAAGGCGGGCAGAACATGTTGGTGTTAGCAAGAGATATGGAATGGAAAATGCAGGAAAATTCCCTCCTTTTAGACTCTTCAAAAAGAAGAGGACATCAAGTCATTTGGTGTAGATAAGAATAACAAACAGACCAAGATTGAGACAGGGTTGCCAGTTTTTTTTATAGATTGATCTTGCCTGACCATTATGGCAATTTTTCCTGACTTCTAAAAACATTTTTCCTGACCATATTTCAATAAATTGACAAA
>JAQGBX010009067.1:0-10028 GCA_034698745.1 Megaphyllum sjaelandicum
TGTAAAAATAGATTTTCCCCTGCACCCACCATCGTTGAATGCTGGTGTATCATTTTCACTGGGAGCCACTGTATACAATACTAACATCTGTATATACTTCGGTATACTGAAATAAAACTGTCCAATAAAACATACGTTTCCATATCGTAGAATGACATTTCATTAACTACAGCTAGTATAACAATGCCATTTCTCCAAATTTACGAAGTCGATTTTCATATTTTTAAGAGTATATTTACGGACGGCGCAGTATCTCCAAGAGTATCTGATAATAGTTTTTAATCAATTCCGACTATTTTCAAAAACGTTGCGAAGGGTTTGTTCGTTGTAGTTGGCAAACCCTTACAATAATAAAATGGCTCATTTAACGAGAACCTTTATTGTAAATTAGGATGCAGAAACCTCTTGATGGCAACAAATTAGAATTAAGGGCGAGCGAATAATGGGGGAGAAAACATCGATTTTTGGGGTTTTCGTTCTACGTGTACATACTTACTCATGACTGTAACGAAGACGCTACCCTGAGCAATTCTGGTCGGTTCGTCACCCTTGGCTACGCAAGAATACAATCCAGCATCGGTGGCTCTTTGGGCGTTGTGCACCACCAAAGTGCCATTGGGAAACACCTTCTGACGATGGTTTATGGGCAAGTTTGTCCCATCTAGAAAGGAAAACCAAGCTCTTAGATCGAGTTTCAAACGATGGTTTTACGTGGAAGTCGTGTAGAAAAATAAAACTGGGAAATAAGAGTGGAAAGGACAAGCGTCAAATTTGGTGATATACAGGGTGAGGCTTTCATGTTGACATATCTGAATGATTCAGACAATTGCGTGCTTACAGGCAATTTGCATACTTTGTTACAACACGTAGGAATTCGATAATCAAATGTTAGCTTTTAAGTATTTAATGAAAAAGTGCACATTGCACTATGGACCTACCCGGAAGATCATTGATCAGCATATTAAGTCGATTGATAAATATAGACTATAACAAATTCCATTTTTAACTTCCCACAATTTTGCAAAATCGACACAGGGCAATATTCAATATTTTGCAAAATTAGCATAAAAAGATTGAAAATTTAACATTTGTATTCGGTAAATGTAGAATAATTGTACTTTCAAAAGGTTAAACATTTTGCAAATTTTTCCTCGGAAACTGTTAAAAATTTGGCAAATTTATACTCTGAAAAATTGGAGAAATTGCCGCAATTTTGCAAATGGGCTCTTATCTACATGTACATGTATAACCACGTGTAAACATTAATTTTGGAGTGTGACAACATTAACACTGAAATGTCCATGGCATTTTCTGAGCAAACCAGGCAGTCATGACTAACGATTAAATTGGTTAGTAATAAGTCTTGTATCTTCTGCTTGATGATTAATTTATTAGTCATAATCTAGAATAATAAGACTAGTAAGTTTTACATTTTAGACAATTTAGCTGTTATCTGACAGATTTGCCACTCTTTATAAAATTTAAGACTTTTTCACAATTTGGTAATTGTCGAAAAATTGTTGAATTTCACAAAACCTTCGACAAAATCAACAAAAATGTCAAATTTGCAAAACCTTCAAAATATTCGCAAAAATTTCAATGATTTGCAAAAATTTCGAGAAAATCTTATTAAATGTCAAAAATTCGCAAAGTTATCAAACAATTCGTTAAACTGCCCAAAAATTCTAAAAAATAAAACCTTTTTCCAAGGCTATTTAATCCTAAATTTTAGTCATTTATTCAGAAAATATTTCAGAATTTTTTTCAACATGAAAGGATATTTAAGGAATTAAAAATTTCCCATTTTGCAAAACCTTATTTTACCTACGTTTTTTTTTAAATAAATGGCAATTTAATAGTAATTTAGAATTAATGCTATAATACATTAGAAAAAAATAGTAAAATTCTTAATTATTTCCTTTTGTTCGCTATACAAAAATATTAAAAATATGTGACTTTACGGATTACACTATTTTCGAAAAAATCTTCCCATACATACACTGTATATGGAACACAAGAGATATTTTTATTGTTAAACAATATACTGTAAATATAGTAATAATTTGATTTTAACAAGGCATGTTACTTTCAAAGAAACATTTCTTAGTCGAAACTTTGATTCAATAAATATGATTTCTCTGAAAGTCCAATTCCTTGATTAAATCAAATCATTACGATATTGTTTAACTAGAAAAAAAAACCTTTCTAGGAAATTATTCATGTAATTTTGATGGAGTTTGAAATCTATATAGGCATTTTATGAGAGAGAAACAGCGTGGAAATCACGGCTGTTAGATCGAGTTTCAAACTTCTGGTCTATCTATAACGCCAAGTAGAAAAAAAACTGGAAAACAGCGCAAAATGACATCGTAAGAGAGCGTAAAAGGTGAAATTTAAGGCGAAAGGAAGATCCGGACAAATATTATTGAAAGTTAGACTAGTACAATTTGAAAGAGAGTAAAAAAATGGCAGAGTCTCAGCACAAGTGCGCAATCTTTGCCAACCTCTCAACTCAGCCAATTCTCCAATGAGTACTATATCATGGAAGAAAGACATCAAAAAATAGGACGTTTTTTGCTGAAAAATTTCGTGCGAGACAATAGGGAACGAGAGTGTGAGAGAGAGAGAGAGAGGATTGATTTACTGACATCAAAGAATTCAGCATCTCGGGATTTGCTTTTATATATAGAAAAATATACTCGAGTAGAAGCAGTTACGAGACGAGTTAACGCCTCTAAAACGCCAACCAGAGTTATAGCTCCGCGTTGCTACATGAAAACAACATGCAATATGGAGGGAAATAAAGTTAAGGGTACATGTATCGCATTTTCTGAAAAAAGATTCCAAAAAACTTCCTTTTTGGATTAGAAGAATTAAGAAGGGAAAAAAGACGACGACTGACGCCATCATCAAAATTTAAGGAATAACGACATGATCAGAATTTAACAAATGACGTCATATTAATTTTAATGAATGACGTCGATACGTCGCAACTGACGTAGGTGCATTATCCTGAAAATGAGCTCCACCCTGCTACCATATGGCATTTGTTAGAGTACTGTAGGGTAGACCTACTGAGTTGAATTGAAATGACGTCCTCCTAATTGTAATGAATGACGTCATATTGATTTTAATGAATGACGTCATACTGATTTTTAAGAATGACATATCCTAATTTTGATGAACTTAGGTCATTATGTATATAAATTTCAGAAATAACGTCACAGCCTGCTATTTTTAATAAATGACATCATCCTAATTTTAATTAATTACATCTTAAATTTATTGAATTACGTCATCCTAAATGTAATGAATTACATCATCCTAAATTTAACTAATGGCGTCATTAGTTTTAAGAATGACGTAATCATAACAATTTCATGGGTGACGACGTCATTCATTCAAAAAGACACATTTATCGGACAAATTTTTTTTCGCATTTTTTTCTCAAAAATTTAATCGGGCATGTTTTCGTACATTTTGATATCATCAAGCATTTTTTGCCATATAATTGGTCAAATAGTAGGACAATTTCAGAACATCCGAAATTCCAAGTCAGGAAAAGACGTGGTTCTACCCAAAAACTCACAAAAATTTGAAATTATAGACAACAATTAGTTAATTAATTGGCATCATAGTGAGATATTATTAGTAAAATGTATTACTTCAATTTTAGTACGAAGCAAAATATTTTATTAAAAGTATAATATACATTATATTATATTATTTAGTAACATATTTATTGGTTGATGTAATTCAATTAACTATCTCATTTTACTTGACCAATTAATGTATTCCTAGTCACACACGTGACATCGCCATTGGTAAAGTGCAATTCCAAAGCCCGTGAGTACCTAGCTATTGTAAATAATGAGGAGTTTTACCCCAGCGCAGCATTTTTTATCAGTCATTAAAATCTAATAGGCTAGTTTATCACAAGGCTGTGCGACTTAGGAGTATGCGCAATATACGGTATATGAAAGGAAATAAATTGCTGGCATGGATTTAATGAGCAAACCTAAGTGATTAGTAAAATTGATTAATTGACTCAGGAAAGCAATTTAGCACTTCTTCTACGCCAAATTATCGATTTTTTTAGCGTTGCGGGGACAAGATGTCGACCGTCATTTCATAGGTTTGCATTGAAAATTAAAGTTTACATTCCACAAGAAGTAAATTATAATAAAATTTTGGTCCCAGCATCAATTTATAAAAAAAAAACGGAAGTAGAAAAATGAAGTTAAATTTTCATTTCAAATTTCTTAAGTTTGCCAACAATCACATTTAGTGATAAATTTAAAAAATACAAATGAGGAGAGGAAGTTATATTCTTTACATGATTAAAATGCCGATGTTACATGTTAAAAACAAGTTCATTTCGGTACATATTATTTGCCTAATATAATTCCTTTTTATTTTATTTTTTTTATACATTAAAAAACATGAGTGAAATGCATATTCTCAGGAAATGTAAAATTTCAAATTTTTATTAAAACTAGTATTAAAGTTTGAAAGGCAATTTTACATGTTAAAAACATGTATATTTTGGTGCGTATCTTTCTATCTATCTATCTATCTATACATATATAAAAGTCAAAACGCGGCCATCTTGGTTTCCTTGGTCCTCAAGGATCTACTGAACCACCCGTCGGATTGCCCCCAAATTTGCCGTACATACTCTGGTGAACCCTACGCTGGTTCGGAGGGGGTTTTCGCTCCGCCGCGCATTACCCCTTCCCCCCTGTCGAACGTTCTTTTTTCAGCGTACACCCTTGCCCTTTTCAAGATGACCGTCGTCCCTTTTCATAATGGCCGCCGAAGGGGTCGTCCGTTTTCACTTTCCCTTACGCTAAAAAAACAGCTGAGCGCCGTTGCTGTTTTTTGCATACGTTTTCACTCGCGTCGGACGCTACTCGTATCGTCCTCGCTTCGACCAACTATAGGCCTAAACATCTTTTATCAGTCCTCTTGCTCGACTACTGAGAATTTCCATTTGGTTTTTCCCTCACTCAAGGTAATTTCAATTCTTTTAATAAATATTAAAAATCGTACCTGCACGCGAAAAAAAAACCGGTGCGACGCGAAGAAATTCTCAAAAGCGAGTAGGCCTACTGTTAAACTAACAATCGTGAAATAGGCCGCCGCATATTCCATAAACACAAACAGGTAGGCAAGATTTTAAACGGGCGCCCCACATTAGGCCTTCTGGCTTTTCAAACCTTTGTCGCCTCGCTAATGAGAGGATCGCTTTTGGGATTTAGGCAATTGATTTTATTTTCGAGGCGAAGAAAGTTTTGCAAGCGAGTAGGCCTAATTTTAAACGGACAACTCACATCCAGGCTGCCCGCCTTTCGAACCTTCGTGCCTCCTTATTCCATTTGCGAGTCGAACTAATTATGGAAAGTGGGCAGGTCTAATGTGCGTCGTCCGTTTAACATTTGGCCTGCCCGCTTTCCACACTTTCTTCGCCTCGAAAATTAAATCAACTGTCTAATGACGAATTTGATAGGGCCACAAAATGTGTACACCAGGTGTAGCTCTAAGGTCATAAGCAAGTAGGCGAAATGTAAAATGTACGACCCACATTAGGCCTACCCACTTTCCAAAATTAGTTCGACTAGCAAATGGAATAAGGAGGCGACGAAGGATCGAAAGGCGGGCAGGCCGGATGGGGGTTGTCCGTTTAAAATTTGGCCTACTCGCTCGCAAAACTTTCTTCGCCTCGAAAATAAAATCAATTGACTAAATCCCAAAAGCGATCCTCTCATTAGCGAGGCGACGAAGGGTTGAAAAGCCTGAAGGCCTAATGTGGGGCGTCCGTTTAAAATCTTGCCTACCTGTTTATGGAATACTAGCCGTTTGGCCCGGCTTTGCCCAGGCTGTACATTCTTTCTCTGCTAGGTCTACCAGGCGAATCCAAAAGTATGTTTGATATAAATGTTAAAAAATTCCGTGATGTCGTACGTATCATTAACAAAAATTGGCCTCAGATGAGTTTATTATAGTTGAAAATCATTTCCAGAGATTGGATCTTTGTAACTCCAGTGGACTGTTAATGCTAATTTCTACTTTCTTGATCTGTTACCATTACCAATCAAGTTTTGCCCTACCATACGCACAGGTTTTTACACAATTTATGGTATACTTTGTTTGAGAATCTCCTGGTAGACCTAGCACAGAAAGAATGTACAGCCTGGGCAAAGCCGGGCCAAACTGCTAGTTATTTATATACATGTACAGTATTGGGTAATTCATTAAACACAGCAGTATATTTCTTGGTTTATAATACACCAAGTGTGCCATTTTTAAGGATTTTTTTTTAAAAAAGCGTTATGGACTAATACGGTTCTATTTGATTAGACATAGATGGCGCTGTTGTAAGTAAAGTCAAAGTCAACATTTTCTTCAATGGTAGGCCTACCCCTAGTTTCACTGCTTTTATGAAAACAACAAAGAAATAAAAAAAAAATCAATATCGTAGATAATTGTCATTTAGAGAAAAAGAACAAAGCACTATTGTCCAGTAATTTCCTAGACATAAAATGACCCGCTTATTTTCCTACATGTATACTGCAGTACATTTGCTGATTTACAAGTTATCCGTGAATATAACCTTTCAATATTCGTTCAATGTACGCAAAATGTAAAATGCACGCCCAAATTAATCAATTTTTTCTGAACTAAAATTAATAAAAGAAATATGATTTCCTTTTAGCGTTGGTTTTCCAATAAAGTTGAAAACGACCTTTTCATTGAACAATGTAATTTTACCATAGATCCATTGATGCTTGAAGTTAAACTGAAGCAAGAAAAATCGTGGAAGTTTTTTTAATCAATAAACACGAGTGCTCCGAAGTGCCTTATTCAATTAGCAAAAAAAAAATCCGCCTTTGATAATGGCTCAATTAAATTCAATATACATTTTTATCGTAATAACAGAGCAGAGAATTAAGAATCCTTGGCAGCCAACTCTATAATTTAGTGTTCATTCAGGAAATATTTCCAAGAATAGAAAGGCAAATTCCCTTAGAAATATTTAATAGGAATTGGGTAAGAACATCGTTCTTCTTACCTCTTTCCCAAGTTATTGAACGAATTGGATAACCGGCAACCAGACAACGGATGTACCAAGAACTACCAGAAACTGCTGACACATTTTGCATAGGTCGAATAAACGGGGGACCTGAAAAACCAGATAATACATTCGTATTAGACTCATTTTTTGATAAAGTTGATGAATATTTGAAACATTTTATTGACACTGGCTTCAGTATCTCTTTAAAATGAGCAATTTAAAATCTGCTTGCTCCATCTATTTGGAAATCATGTTGAACTAGTTAATGTTGAAATATAACTATATAACTTTAAAAGGATGTCTTAATTGACTATTCCACGGTATGTTTTCAAAAAAAAGGTTTTACAGTTATACAGTAGATAACGAATAGAAATAACTGGGAGTGTGTATGTTAAAATTTATAAATTCTTTACACGTTTTAAAAACATAATTGTAACGTGTTGCAAATGTATCGATATTGCTACAGTGGATTCTCTTTATGAAGAACTCGCTTAATAAGAATTTATGATAGCACGAACTCGTTTCCAGTCCAAGTCTTAAGGTAAGGACTAATAATGTACATTTATTCGCTCAAGACACATTCCGAATTCTAGTATTACAAATTGTTGGTTAAAACGAATAAATTTTCAAGTAATTGTGTTTTTTCCTGAAAATTGCGACATTTTTTTCTCACAAATTTGCAAATTTTTTTTTTCCACAAATTTGAGAATGGTTTTTTTTTTGCAAAGGCCCTGATCTAACCACGTACATTATTTATAAAAAAAACTCACCATGGACGTCAATTCTTTGTCTGTGTTCGACACTTCCAACTTTGTTACTTGTGACGCACTTATATTCGCCTCCATCTTCCGGACGTATGTCGCTGATGTTGACGTAGCTGATGACGTCACCGTGGACATTGATTTGCAAGTCCAGGAAAAATCTTTCCGAACTACGAATGGGCATTTCGTCCAATGTCCACTTGACTTGCGGCGGAGGATTCCCGGAAGTAACGCAAAGTAAAGACAAAGCAGCACCGGGGCGAAGCACCTGAGACTCAAATACCCTCAAAAGTTGAGGTTTGGCGTCTGAAATTAAAAAAAAGAAAGAATTAGAAATGTAGTTAACTAACAAAGATGGCCGTTTGTTAGTCGATTGAGCAATCAAGACTAACGACTAATCATTCGTGTATTGGTCATTTCTATAACGACTAATTTGTTTAATTATTAGTCATGATTGTTCCTATTGATGATTGTTTAGTCGTAGCAGGACAAATTAGACTAATATTTGTTAGTCATTAGTCGAATGTGTAACGACTAACCGTCCAACCTCTTAGGCCTATCTATCTTTCGAACAAGGAAACTATCTTATCAATTTTTGAAATTCTTCGATCGTTAATTTTGACAAGTTTTGGCAATGTTTTAAATATTACGATAATTTTGCAAATTGTCGATCAAACTGGAAATTTTTCGCAATTTTGCAAATCTTTCGAAAATTTCAGAAATTTTTCATAATTTGGCAATTGTCTAAAACTTATCCAGCTGTCGAAAAATCTTCCTAATCGTCAAAAATTTGCAATATTGTCTAAAAATTCACTAAAAAGTCGAAACGTCTGCCCAATTGTAAACAATTCGCAAAATTGTCGAAAAATTGCCTAAATTGTCGAAAATTCGCAAAATTGTTCAAATTAGAAAATTATTGGAAAAAAAGCATTGCTCCGAGGATATTTTTTATCAATTTTAGTCATTTATTGTAGTCATGATTACAAATTGCATTCGGCTAATTCATTATTCTGATCCAGCGACTAACAATACAATATGATTGACGATTGCACGACTAAATCAGTTATTTTAATTTAAGAATGCCTATTTTAGCCTTCAATTCCAGCCATAATTGAAAAAAAATTATCTGACAAATACCTAACAGTGTTAACTAAGACGTTTACCAATACTGAAAAATAATTCGTAAAAACACTTAGAAAATGATGAATTACCACCAATGCATCTGCGCGCAATGTATGTTTTTGTAATAAATCATATTTTGAAAACTTTGAAGAGCGACCCCGTGTGTAATGGATTGAGACTGGATGTTCGAAACGAAAGTGATCGCTATTTATAATAAAAATATATATCAATACATTTCTGAAGATGGAATGAGAAAAGGAAACTATGTGTATATTTTCAGAGAATTTCCCTTAGGAATGTATTCAATTTTGGAGACAAAAAAAATTGTAATAAAACAACGCGTAAAAGGGAAGTAAGCAAATACTTTCATATCGATACATACATTTGTTGTCATATTTTATTTAAGTTTGTCATTGTAGCCTTTATAATATACTGGAATTGTAACATTTTAAAAATGTCTTTAAACAACAGCGTTGGTTATAAGTCGAATAAAGTTTTAATCTTGGCACAAATTGACGACAAAATAGCTACGAGTATTTCGACAACATTGCAAATTTTCGACGGTAAGGTAGATTGTATAAAATTATACTTTTACCAACGAAAAACATATAATGTACTTATCATATTTCTGAATTACATTTTTTTTAATTTTAATTTTAGTATAATTTTCTAACGAAAAACATATCATGAACTTATCATTTCCGAAATAAATTTCTTCAAAATTATAATTTTGTCAACGAAAAGCATGGAATGAACTAACTTTTATTAAAACTGTACAATTTCATCAAATGAGAATTTTTCACCTATCAGGGAAGTGAATCACCAGATGTACAGTATATTGAAAAAACATTACTGATATGTTAATAAATCTCAGAAGTATTTATGGACAAACAGTAAGTATAAGGTATAGAATTTTTGCGCTAAGTCAGAGTGAGGCATATGCTGCAGCAAACAAGAAACCGTATTAAACCCAATAAATTAAAACAGATAGTGCACTTTCTATTCTATTCTATTCTATTCTTTACTCTGCAGTCAGTACATAGTACCATGTGGCAGAGGGGATCATCATT
>JAQGBX010009068.1:0-10027 GCA_034698745.1 Megaphyllum sjaelandicum
GACCTTTTTGAACACCCTTCCCCATTGATATATGCCGTTGTGAAGCTACATGCTTAATTGTCAATTGGGGTGCGATATTTTAAATTAAGGAGCGCTTTTCTTTTTTTGTTAATTTTTCAAAATCGTCATTAGCCCATTTTACAAAACACTAAATATTGTTCCGTGTCAATTTTGACAAAATTTGTGGATGACATTGGCATGTTTGTTCCGAAAATGTGGACCTTTTCGGATTTGGGGGAAGTCATATGTCTTAGATGACTCCCCCCTGGCTACGCCTATGAAGAGTGGGAGATCATTGGAAAGAAGGGCTACTCTAGAAGTCTGATGAAGTGCATCTACCTGAAAGCAAGACAATGGCCTACCATTAACAACTACTGGGGCAAGAGTGCAAGATGGACAAGGATATTCTTAGCAAAACAGTACTGTGACAAAATTGATGAATTTCACCAAAGGCTACGCAAGACTCCTGCCACCAGAGACAGGAGGTTACCAAGAACCTGGTACGGTACATACCTCCCTTCACAGTTTTCAACAAACCAGGAAAATTTCTCGTTTTATGCTTTGGCAAAAAGGCATGCAATGTGTATAATCAAACACTTATTAGCAGATTCAGATTTGCTAAATGCTTTGCTAAGTGTTCTGCTTACGTTTCGACAGAGGGCTGTGGGCTTCAGTGCAAACATAAATCCTATCTACAAGTAAGGATGCAAAAAGAAGACATCTCCTCCCAACGCTTTCTATGGATGGGGATGGACAGAGATAGGCCACCAGACAGTTACAAGATTGCTATTGTGTCGTTTGGTATTCTATGTAGATCAGCTATTGCCCATTATTCATGAAAAAGATGCCAAAGAATTTGCTAAATTTGGCAAACAGTCCAGTTTCGACTGCATAGCTGGCTCTGACTTCACAGGGGCCAAGGGAATTAGGACCACTTTCTTTGCCAATGTACTGACACTATTATCCACTAACGTATATTGCTCCTCCATGGGGAGAAACCAAAGGGTCAGCAACTGGTTGTGGCCCTCCGTAACCTCAAATGGGTCTGGCGGTTCTAGGACTTGCATTCCCATCTGTAGCCACTGACGTAACTCATCATATCTCCAATTGAAAAGAACTTGGAATTTGCTGGCCCCATTGAGCCAGCAGCCAAATAATCGGTGAGATTTGATGCTGAGGCCACATGCTACACAGTGCCTGCATGATCGGTGCTGTCATCGACAACCGCAACCCTTGGCCGACCATGAGGAACATAAAATGTACCAAAAAGGACTCCACCAGTGGCTGTGTCCCTTCTCCACATGTGGGTCCTATGTGGTGTTGTTTACCATTATTGGGGAACACAAGTGCGAGAAGCAGCCTGTGACCTCATCTTCATACTTAACAAAGAAGTAAAAGAAACTCATGCCAGCCAAAGCCAGCAGGCAATAGGGCAGCCAAAGTCAAGCAAGAAATGGTTAACAGTTTATTACATAACTTGAGGTAATCAGAGCATGACAAAAACTTCCTAAGTGACGGGAAATTGGGAAAGGGTACGCTGAATGAACAACGAAAATACTTACATAAGCAAAGAGCAATGTGCAGAACTAAATAAAAAGGGTGGCACACACCACACAAGGCAAACACGACTCTAGCTGGAAACGTGCCAAAAGGGGAGAGCTGTGCCGCGCTGGACCCATGCTTGTATGCCAAAAGAATGTAGAGGGTGCGCCAGAATCACCTTGACCTGGCACGAAAGGCTCGGCCCTCACACTATAAAACTACAGTTTTACGGCCAGTTTCCTATATTAAATCGACCATTACTATCTTTCTTTTTCACCCCATTTTCATTGTTAAGGTCCCACATACTGAAAATATAACTTTGTTTTGATAACTTAGGTCCATCATGACCATTCTGCTAAGTCTGAATTAATTTCCAAATGATTCTTACTGTAAGTAGTAAGATTAGAATAAAATATACAGTATTACAAGATGCAATAGTATGCTCATAATGACAACTTCAGTCACTGGTCAAATGCTAATGAAGTCCATGAACAGCGCAGTACTTATTTTTGTGTGTATACTGTAGTCATCTAAAAAATATTTGATCTTTTTGAAAAAATCAGGACTAGAAGGGCTAAATTGAATTTGACCCAGATGGTGTTATGATCAGAATTTTGCGTTAAGTTGTTGGTGTTATCTACATCCATCCACCACCTTATTTAATAAATAAGTCTCAAGCAAAATGTAGACAGTTTATTCCACAGAACTGGTAGTCCAATTTCCTTTACCAACACATTCTGGCATGATATTCCAGATGGTTGTCCACAAATGTCTATAAAAACTTTGCTATTGACATTATTCGTTCTATTCAGTATCATGACATGTTTAATAAAACCACACATGACCATAATTTATCCCCTCTCATACATAATGTTTCAATGTCGTTTTGCAGACAGTCATATGCTGTATTTTCTTATTCCACTCCTTGGCATACCCTTCTACTGCTATGTAAATCAAATCATTAGCTAAACGAAGACGACCCGGATAAAACCATCCAGATGTTCACCTCCAGGGCATACATATTCTTTAAGATTAAGGGCAAACCAAACAAGGTGGCTTACAGGTTAGCATTCTCATCTTGCATTTGGTATCCCAGGTTCGATTCCCAGGTCGGCTATCCTCGATTGTGGTTTTTCATGGTTTCACGCAATTCCTCCAGGCGAATGCTGAGATAGCTGCTATATTAAATCAGCCATGACCGTCTTCCTATCCTATCACATCATCCTCGTTAAAGTTCCAAATATGGAAAATTTAACTAAATTGTGGTGTTGGTGTTCATCATGACCAGACTGCTTAGTCTGACTTAATTTGTAAAATTATCCCCCTGCCATATGGTACTATGTACTGATTGCAGGGTAAAGAATTTAATTGAACTGAGGGGAACCACGAACCCCTCTCTACAGTGGAGCTGTTTAGAAATACATACCTAAACACGTGTCCAATGGTGGAGCTATCCTTTACCATACTCATGCATGCACCGTTATTAAATACGAAATAAACATGTAACTTATCACACTTTCAGCCTGATTTTTTATGTCTTCTTGCCATTTTTTATAATCTGTAATGCTCTCACGAATTTGCAATAAATGAAAGACATAATCATAAGCCGCTAAACTAAACTGAACTGATATTGTAGTATAACTTTTGAAACGGATTCCCCTGGAGGGGGCGCTACTGTGCAGAGAAATGTCGGCACCAACCACTAGCTGCTGACTTACAAAAAGTGGTATCCTCGGCATCATCTTTTCCAATTTCTGGTTTCATGGTCAACCTTTTACCCAACAATCGCTTGGCTGCCTGAATGAAACCGTCCCTTCCCAAGCCACCGGTTGTCAATGACAACCATTCATGTACAAATGCATGTTCCATCCTAATAGAGCACCCTCTATAGCAGGGCATGCACAAAACATGCCTAATGTCCTCAGTTCCGTTAAGACAAAGATTGCATGTCTCTGCAGACATTTGTGTAGGAGTTGTCATGTATCACTTCCTGCCAAATCCCATGTTTGTTCCTGTATATCTCCGAGGTCTTTTTCTTGGTCATGCTCTTTTTCCAAATTCCCTCCTTCCATTTTAAAATGGTTCGCTTTATGCAAGTGTCTGACCTGGCCCATTTTCCTTTCTTGAAGACATCTAAGCCCAATCTGGCCCCAAACCTCTTTACTCGACGCTGCCATTGAGTCGTCCATCCTTGACCCTGTACAAGCTCATAAACCTATCTGGCTTTATAAGACTTGTCCAGCATCCATAACCTACTTAGCTAGGTCAGTTTGCTTGCCATCTCCAGAGATTCAAAACTGGACAATGCCATGTCCCCCTGCAAGGCCTTTACTGCTGTGAACCTATTGGCACCCAATGCTGCCCTAGCCTGTGTTCTTTGCAAGATTTCCAGCTCTTTGTTAAACCCAATAGAGCAGCAGAGTACATCATTAGCATATGTTAATGCCGGGACTGCAATCCCCTTCCAAACCCCTCTAATAATCTCATACTTGATAAAGGATTGAAAAGCCAAACCACACAGAAGACCAACCACTCTTTGACCTTTCAGACGGATTTTATCATCCATTTTAGAAAGATACTTTGTTCCGTTGCTCAAAGGTACCCTTATATATTCGTACTGTGTGACTTGATGAACAACCTGCCCATTGGATAGTTGATGGGACCTCCTTTCACTTCAACAACCCAAGATTTATCGCTGCCATATTCAAGACCATAGTCCGTTCCATATTCCCCTGGTATGTTTAAGACTTTGCAGTTCCTCAATATCTTCTGATATTAAGCTGACAACATCGCAAAACATCAGTCTTGGCACCTTTCTTTCCTTAATTTTATAACCAAGACCCGAATTCTGTAAATGGGTGCCCAGCTCGTTGATGTATATCAGGAGTAACATAGTTGATAGCAGGCATCTTTGCCTAACCCACTTATTGGCATGAATACCGCTAGTTTTAATCTCGCCCTATTGGATTGCATATTTGGTAATGGTGTGTATCCGACGAATAGCCTCCACCAGATAGTGGGAAATTTTATATTTAACCAGTAAGTCCCAGAGCACAGCTCGGTCCACATTATCGAAGGCATCCTTTATCTCCAAAAATGCAACCAGCAAGGGTTTACCCTTCCGCTTAGCAACCTCCATCAGCTGTGTTAAAACAAATAAGTTATGACTACCCTGCCTACCCTTTCGGAGCCCATTTTGAAAGGGCACTAACTTCCCTCCCGTTTCCAGTTCAATTTGCAACCTATATCATAAGATGACTGCATATAGTTTGTAAACACAACTACTGATTGCCACTGGCCTGTAGCTACCAAGATCTTCTCTGTCTTTCCCTTTTCCCTTAAAATTAGTGAGACTGGTGTCACTCCAGTCTGTTGGTAGTTCTCCGCCCACCAGACAGTTATTAAAAATATTAACCAGAACTTGAAGCTAGACTTTTTCTTGGAACTTAAGCAACTCATTTTGTATGAGATCCTCTACTACAGCCTTACCGCCTCCAAGATGCTGCACAGCCTTTGTAATCTCGTCCAGCGAGATGAAAGCAGTGTTATCAGTATTAGCGGCAACAATCAAATCAGAAGAATCTCCTGAATTTGGTCTTTCCATTGACTCCTCACATTTTTGAGCATATTCCTCCAGTACTAAGATCTTCTCTTTCCCTGTATGCAGAGCACCTGCACTGTCCCGCAAACCTGTGGCCTCTACCTTAGACTCTTTTCTAAGCCCTTTTACATGTCTTAAGTACCACTTACTGGCATCCTTCTCGCTGTCCATAATATATTTCCATTTGCATGATCCTGTTCGGCCAAACAATCTGCCACCCCAGCTTTTGATAGTTCTTTGAAGCCATGCTACTCGGGTAGCCTCAGCCTCACCCACTTTCATCACCTGTTGGTGATTCCGGCAAGCAGCCTTTTAATTATGTATAGCTTAGCATGCTTCAGGGGTTAGAATTATCCGTGAGCCCTAATTGTTTGCCCTGCCACTACAAAATCCTACCTTTGCCTTTCCGACTTGCATGACACTTTCCAACCATTTACAATAGCCCATATTTGTATTCATGGCTACCGCATAAGTCATACCCTGGAAATAGGGTTGATGATGACATCCATGATGATATGACATGGATGTCATATCATCATGGATTTTCCAACGCAGCCCCATACACAATTCTCCTTTTGCAGCTTCTATTTTCATCCACACAAGGTGATGGTTGGAGTCAACACCTGCATTGCTTGAATCATCCACCTTCACATGTATCACTATTGACCAGCCTTGAATCCAGCAGAATGTAATCCAGGGTGTATGCCACCACACTATTGGTCCTGGTACATTTACCCTGACATTCTGGCAAGAGGTACGCTATTACTAGATCATTATCATCGCTAAAATGTCAAAGCAGTGACCCATTGCAATTGTCCTTGTTATCCAATTCTCTGATGTGCCCATTAGTCTTGCATCAGTATAATACTAACACCCTTCAACCGAAACTCTAGAATGTCCTTCTAGAGACAGGTGTATATCGCCTGGTTCCAAGATTTATCAAATCTTTTCACTGCCATGTAAACGACACTTATGGCCATCTTTGTGCCCCCACCAGATAATGTTACCCATCGGTGCTCCTTACTTGAGCAATTATATTACTCCATCATGAGCAAGCTTCTATACACAATGCCTATTCCTTCTTTAAGCTTTTTACTTGGCTTCCCAGATAGCAGGTACAGTTTTACACCTTGCACCTCTTGCAGCACTTCATCTCCTAAAAGGTGAGTCTTGACCAATCCTAGGCAGTGAAATCTTCCTTTGTAAATCAGGTCACACACATCCTTCCTTTTCACCTTATTTCTTAGACCATTTACATTTAAAAAACCTACCTTAAATCTCCTTGGCGCATTACCTATTTTCTTTGTATGGTTAATCCTAGGGATGCCTGCACAGCTATGCAAACCTGCTGAAGTCTCAACAGGTGTTCCTTGTTGAGAATTGAAACCATTACCAGAAAATACATCAGCTGTACAGTTCCTATGGGTTAAACCAAATCGCCCTAGTTTTTTGGCATAGCAGCCTTTCTAGTTGCTCCTGCCCAGTGTGCTGCCAGGGCATGTCCATCATCCCGCATTAAGTTATGACCATCCAATGAGAAGAATTTGCTGTTAAAAGAAAAAATTCCTAGTTGTCTATATAGGGTGACGCCTTCAGTGAGGCACATATCCCTTAACAAGAAATGCATCTCCATTGCTTCATTGTGAAATGATCTCCTCGGCAAAATTCATGATATAACCACTTCTATCTCCTTGGCTTTCAGGGAATGCACCATGTTCTAATATACATCCACCACTTTATCAGGGCATCTCATCCATAGGTCATCTATTCCTAGATGCAGTATTACTTGCTTTGTTCCAGGTTTGCAGATTTTAACATCCCCTCCATAAATGTAAAAATCTTGTAGACATACCACCTTCTGTAACGTTGACCTTATTGCAACTTCGATGCTTAGCATTGACCACCTCACAAAATCCATGTATTGCCCTAGCCGCTATTGAGTCCCCGACAAGGACACATTCTTCCACCTTTTTCCTAGGCATACCTGGTGACCGCCTGCCAGCTCTTAACACACTGCTAAGGTCTTCGTATACCATATCCGCCGTTGTCTTAGCCTCTGCGATTGTTGGCTTTTCCTACTGATATCTGGCTGCTTACTCCCATCCTAAGCAGGAGTTGAGGGAACCCTCACCTCAAGCACGGCATTAAGTGCCGACTCCATTGCTGGCACCTGGGTTGCATTTTTCAACATTTCTATTTCTTTTGCCGGCAATCTGGCAAAGGTCTCGGTACTTATAGCCAGTTCCACAACCTGAGTCTCAAAGTCAGACACCACAGCCGGAGTAACGCTTTCAGATGGTGAATTTGGTGCCATGTACAGTATATTGGATTTCTCCTCTTGAGTAGAGAAGTCACATTGATTTGCCGTGGCCATCTAATCACCTGCTTGTGTTCTGTGCAGACTGCCTTCTCCAAGTGCGATATTGTTCCACCTGGCATGATCCCAATGACACTCACAGATGGCTGCCTATCCTGTTTCATCTTTTATATAAATTCTGTCAGTTGTGCATCTCGACGAGCAACCTTTAGGTTTAACTCCTCCACCAATTGATTTAGATGATTAATCTCCCCATCTTACCTCTCCACGTTCGAAAACTGTACAGCATTCATAGCACATCCAAAATGGTATATCCGCTTTACCTCCATGCTTCTTGCTAATACCTGGCTTACCTTTAATAACCCTATGAAATTGGATTAGACATGTACAACATTTAACAAAATCTGCTTTTTCAGCCTCCTCAATGGGGCATCCTATTTTACATGTCCTTGTTGAGTCCATATTCCATCGCAGACAATCAATAAAAATATTTACTAAAATATGCAGCATGTTGCCAAAAAAGACTGCTGGACGTACGGTGCATGCATCGCTTTTTTCGCATTGCTTTAAAATTTGCTTCGCCGCTCTGTGAAATTCGTCCAGAAACAGTTTTATATAATTTACTTTTAATAGATGTTAAACGTTGAAGCCTGTGATTACAGCTTAATGAATCAAATTCATTAAACTGCAATGCCTATCAAGCACATAGTTCAAATAATTATTTGAGAGAATTCGAATTTGGGGAAAAATCAATGCATTTACTGAGCATGCACCTTTAACCATATCGGAAAAAATCGCGATATAGACAATCATGGTGATAAATAATTAAAGAAAACTTTATTAATCAGAATTAGTGAAAAATTGCTTTAATACTATTATTGGAAAAAGGCTATTGCTCAACTACAAAGAAGAAAATATTTAATCTTTTTCTTTTGATTTCTATAAAATTGTATATTACACTGGCATTAGTCAGGAGTCAGGGAAATGGTCTAGTCAGAGGAGTTGAATATAATATTTGTGGGGAACAAAATCGAAAACATTTTCAATGTTTTTCGAGTACAAATGTGTCAAAATTTACCACGTTTTTCGAGTACAAATTTTCAAAATTCTAAACGTTTTCCAAAGAGAAAATTGAAAAATTGTTCATGTTTTTTGTGTACAATTTTCGTGTACAAACTTAACAATTTTGCAAAGTAAGGACATTATTTTTAGTACTTTTAAAAATGCATGAATGCAGATTTCATTGGCATTCATATATCACGTTCATCTGATTACGAGACATTTAATTTATTTCATTGACGAGCATTACCCGGAGGCAGTGCCTAATCAAGTTCTCAATTTGATGAAAAGATCACGTGATGTAGTTCCATACATACCTCTACATAAGGCCCATTTACATTTTCTAGTTATTTACCTTTGTTTTTTGGGAAATATTCAATTTTATGACCAACTATTTTTGAAAAATTTCCATAAATCTAAAAATAGCCATTCACTGTAGACACTGCATTGTTATGAACATGGGCCCTATAATGGATAAAGAATTTCTTTTTTGTACAGAAAAAGTGTAAATTTATTTCATTCAATGAACATTAACTAAATAATTGGCATAGATTAGTTATTTTCTTAAAAACCGTAATGCAAAACTAAAAAATAAATTTTTAAAATGCAACATTAATGATAGATCACTTAATATCTATATGTTGTATAGTATGTGTTCATTAAAATTGCAGTACAAACTGTAAAAAATATTTTACTTTTTGTAAATTATCCAATCTGAAAATCACCATTCTGCACTAGCCCAGCCAATGACTGCCATTTATTCTATTTCTCAGTCCATTAAGATTAACAAACACTAAATTGATGTTTGGTTTTCTCAGTTTAAACTTTTTCTGTTGTGAATATTAGTCTCCTCAAATGAGAGAGAGAGAGAGAGAGAGAGAGAGGGAGAGGGAGAGGGAGAGGGAGAGGGAGAGAGAGAGATGTTTGTTGGGCCTGTTTGCCATATGATTTTGCAATTCTATATAGTAGCCACATTGCCGGCTTTTGAATCTCAATTTCAAACCTGTAAGTCAGGTTTGAATGACCAATTGTTTTGATATAAGTTAAGGGGATTAATTCGTAATTGAAAAATTGGATATTGTAGTTTAAATAGGGCTGGATGGTACAAGTGTTGGTGGTGATGTTTTTTTAGTGGGGAAAGTGTGTGGAGGCATTTATGTGGAGTGAGATTGAGTTTTGGAATTGTGTGAAATAGTTGTTGTGAGTTAGGTTTGCACTTGCATTCATTTGCTCTGGGTTGAATGATGATAGTGAAGGAGGGGGGGCTGAGGTTGGTTCGACGATTATGTTTATGAAATTATGTAGAATTTTATATTTATTAGGGGGTTTGTCCTACCGCAATACCCCCCTTATCAACCGTTTTAACCGGTTCCCGCTGCAGGTTCTGGTGGACAGGGTTCTGCACCCACCGCACCGCAACGGGGGAGAGGCAGAGGACGCCGTGGTCGTCGCAGGCTGAACAAGAAAGCCGTCTCGAATGTAGAAGACATTCCTCCAGAGTGGGGCGG
>JAQGBX010009069.1:0-10027 GCA_034698745.1 Megaphyllum sjaelandicum
GAGGAGTCATTGTCATACAAAACGAGGTAACGTAGAGTTAAAGACCTCGTTCGATCGCGTATCAATGGGGAGTAGATAAGTTAAATAAAAAGAATATGTCTGCTATATTAGGTTTTTTTCATAGTTTTATGCCTTATAATGTTAAAAATATTATATTAATAACCTTTCTGGCATTCTGTGAAATAGGACTGGCCGGCATGTGGAGCACACTTCAATGCATTCATGCTTTGCAGGAAAAACTATTTTTGTCCACCTAGATTGGTCAAATGTTACACTGTGAGGCGGTTCTAAACTCTATATCTGCTATCGAAAAAAAATCACTAGTTTACCCAGTAAAATATGCAAACATAACTAAGATTTAAACAATTTTTCTTTTTAAGTAGAAATTGTTTAAACCCTTTTCCAAAATGCTGGAGCAACAAAAACAATTTGTTGACATGTTTGCGGAAATTTTTGAAGTTCGATAAATCGTTTTCGATTGACTACATGAAGATTCTGCAAAATGAATTGTTGTAATTTTCCTGTAAATTTCACGTAAATAGTTTCATTGTTTTGTTGCGGCAAACAGTAGGCCTACAAATCTAATAGTATTATACATGATACACGTTTTAGAAAGATTAGAAAAATGCGTAACAGAAATCGAAGTATTACAAATTATTATATGTGAAAGCATGAAAGAATCGAACATCACGGAACAGTACACTTTAGAAAAAGTCACCTAAAAATAAGAACGTTTTAGGTACTTCGAAGACTTCCAAAAAAGTTTGATTGTAAAGAATCGTCTAAAAGATTGGAAACACACAAAAAAGGTCCAATACACTGAAACCTTTCAAAGGTTCTTGATACATTAAATCCATTAATTTTAAGGATTATTTTAAAAAGCAATTCTTTTTGAAATATTTCACTTCACGAAATCCTGATCAGTATCATCCATTTTGAAGTGGCTGTGTAGGAAACATGCAAAAATAAACAAACAATGAGCTCCCCTTGTCCAAGTTTCAGTACTAAAGTCACAATTTATCATAGCATTATGCCATTACATTGTAAGAAACAAAATTTAAATTACAAAATGTTTGTAATCGTAAATTATTGGGAAATGCTAAACGTTCCAACAATGATTATGAATAAACCGTTAATTGATGTAATGTTAGTCTTCATGAGAGGAGCTTACTGATGACATGTTTTATACAATTGTAGTCTTGTACGACACCAATATTTAATTCTGATTAAACAACTGCAACAAGCGTTTTTGCATTAAACATGTCAGAATAATAAATGAGGGGCAGATCTATAGTTGAATACGGCTGTTTTCAATTGATTGCAAAAATTAATTATTACAACAAAAGATATACCGCAGAGTCGTGTTATCAATTTACGACCAGTAATAATGCAAATAAAATATTCCAAATTATGCTGCATTATGACAACTAACAAGTGTTTGTTTCACATTCTGTTGATTTATCATTATCATAAAGTTACGTTGGACAATGGTTGCCAGTAAGCCCGTTTTGCTGATCCACTGATCCAGCGTTGCAACTCCGGGAGGCCTTCGTCGAAATCCGACATCAAGTTGAGTAATTCGTACAAATTTCGTGCAGGTTTAAGTTTACTTATACTTTCAGTCGCACTATAAATGGGAGCGTCATACCCAAACAAGCTAAAACTATCAGAATTTTTCAGCAACTCAACCGTTCCAGAACCATGCTCACCGCATTAGCATTCCTCCATCTCTCTTTGGTCATGCTGTCTGTGGCCATACCCGGAATCGTCACGGTAAAATTTCCTTATCTTAAATCGCGAAAATGTTATTATAAATGGACTCCAGCAGAAGTGCCGTACGGAATTTGCAAATCCGGCGTGAAATTTCGTTTGGGTACCATCTTCCTTTCCGATTCCGTGATCGCCCTCCTTGTCTAAATTAAATTCTTACCCAGGGACGTATAAAGTACATACACTTAAATTATTGCACTATTGTTTCTGGTCGCAAGCTCATTGTAATAGAGAGGGTCGGAAAAATGAGCGGCGATTCGTTGTCTGCTATAAAACCGACCATATACAATTGATTATCTGTTGTCGACATGTTTTGTTTTTTAGAGTTTAAATTACGACAAATAAAATGTTTCAATTTATCAATTATAAAAACATAAATGAAGTACAGGGTAAAGCATAATTCAGGCACCACCCAATTGTACCATGCAGTACTGCAGTAAGCTGCCTACATGTAATGCATTGCATTTGTGTGCCCAGTTAACAATTAGTTTTTTTGCCCCTATTTTCAAAACATGTAACAACTTCAAATAATTGCCAATAAAAACGTTTTCCTAATTAGATATTTTGTTCTAGGTGTTACGGTTCAAAAAATATACTTTCAATTTCTTTGAAAAAATGGTGTTTGGTAAAAGTTAATACTATCAATGGATAGAGCACCCGTGACAATTAACCTGTCTAATGACACAAACAGAATTTTCACATCTCTAACGGTTAAGAAAAAAAATTGGGTGGTGACTGAATTATGCTTCACTCTGTGTATTTACTTTTAGTTTGAAAGTTTCTTTTTTAAAAGCCATGGTTAGTAAAATGCTCAGAAATATGCGTTTGACTTTCGGGACACGCCTAAAGTTGCCAAGTTTTCAGGTTAAACTTCCCCCGTGTATATTAGCCGCTCTAAGATAAGATGTGTCGGCTTTTGGTAATGCCAACTGGAGAACATTTCGCGTGACTGTGCACTACCGTCTTAAACCGTACGTTTAAGTTGTGTCGATTTATGGAGGGAATTGCACTATAAATGTGCATGAACGGTTGAACGGTATAACGGTTTCTACCAAATATTAGCCATGTATGGGCATATACCCAAGTTGCAATGACATTTATTTAAACAAAGCATTTGAAAGAATAATTAGTTTGGAACGCAATTCAAAATACAATTTTCATTACAAAAGTGTATTTTTAAATCCATTTGCAAAATAATGCGTAAATTCATTTCAAAATGTACATGTAATATATCGTCATGCATTTTAAAAAGAATTTGAATAACGTACGGAAGACGACTTTTCAAATGCATAAATTACATCCTTCAAGATTATTTAAATTCAAGTTTCATTTGGCAATATTTTTTCAATTTTCCATCACGTACAGTACTCAACACAATAGCTGAGTGATTAGCCCGTGTCGGTTATGAGTGTTCATGGTTGACCCTTGACGAATACTGGAATAGCTCCTAAATAATTTAAATCGGCCATCAGCGTCATCCTGTCCCATCCCGTCCTCCTCGTTTATGTTAGGTTATTCCCCAGCCATGGCACGTACTGTGATGTACATTACATCTCTATAAATGCCGCTCCCAAGCCCGGGCTAATGGGGAAGGTAGGCAAACCGAAAAAAACGATTAATATGTACTGCCGAACTCTCATTGACTCCATTCTATGAAACCAACGGGCGCTTCGTGACAGTATACAGGGTGGTTCATTTATCATGATACGTGTACTGCCAATAGATTTTAAAATAAACAGTAAATCGTAAAATTTATCAAAATGAAAAATAATATCAACTTGCTTTTTAAATTACGTGAAAATCAAGGGGCAAATCGTGTGATATGCAATTCATTTTTTTTCAACAGGCATTGCACTGCTGCCTGTTAAAAAAATGCAGCATATTATTAATATTGATAAAAGATTTTGTTGGCATCATCTTAGATGTTGCTGTAATCGATGCCCGAAATCGTGTAATACGCCATTCACTTTTTTCAACAGGCATTGCACTGCTACCTGTTGAAAAAAAGTGAATGGCATATTACACGATTTCGGACATCGATTACAGCAACATCTAAGATAATGCCAAAAAAATCTTTTATACACAAAACTTATTTTGTTTTAAGCGCAGATTCATAATTTTCCCAAAAAAATGGGGATCCCATTGAAAATTCTAAAGAGACCCCCCGGTTCCCCCATATGGGGACCGGAGGGGCCCTTGATTTTCACGTAATTTAAAAGGCAAGCTGACATTATTGTTTTTCATTTTTATAAATTTTACGATTTACTCATTATTTTAAAAATTATTGGCATGGTCATATGATAAATGGACCACTCTGTATATAAGAGATGTAAACTGCTCTAAACAACGGTTTACGTGTTAACGCTAAGTTATCAACTTATCATAAAATATTATTGATACCCGATTATTTTTCTTTTATATATAGGTACCAGTTGACACCAGCGAAGGTAATCATTATTTACGCAGTTGCACATCACACAATTAAGATAATGCACCGACTTTGTACATGTGTAATGAGCGTAGCCTTTCTCAAGTTGTTTTTAACCATGTCCAACATTGTTTCACTGTTCAAATTTCAGTAATGGGGTTCGCCCAAGTGTCCGAATCCGTCGTCAGGTCACAGAGCGATGACCCCAATAGCATCGACGTCCAAATACAGGTAGACGCTTTCGGAGAGACTCGCAATCTGCGTTTGGTCCCCCACATCAGTGACGTTTTTGCCCCTGACTTCAGCGGCTACATTGCTGATCTAAACGACAACGGAGAAGTCGTCGTCCAGAAAATTGTCACCACTCAAACGGTTAGTTACTCGATGTAACCACATGTTACCGGTTCACATGGTCAAATTTGACATAAAGACGGATTCCAACAGGTTCTTTCAATAAAAAAAATTATTGATGAGTGTCAAAAAAGATCAGCTAGCTCACGATGGAGGCTAATTTGTGAAAAAATTGAGTTTACGAACAACATGCGGTTTCATTTTTAGGAGGCTGATGATATACACTCGAAGCTTTACACGGACAGCACCGGAATTGCGTCACTATACGTGGAAAGGAATCAAGGGCAGATCACATTGGTAACGGAATTTATTTACGTACTGGTATCTTAAAATTAATGTAAATAATGAATTCATACCCTTCGCAAATTTTGCGATATTTGTTAAAAAACTTAAATTTTTGCTGCAATGGACATTATGCAGAGCTACGGTCAGTATGAGCCTGCATCTCGTGAACTTTTCTGTTATTTTCGCGAATAGAATGAATATATAGACTGTCATATAATGATGACATGATGACGAATTCTACATTAGATTCATTCTTATGTTTTGTTTGTTTTTAAAATTCTTATCGACGATTTACATGCAAGAATTCATACAATCAATCATGTGTTGTAATTAACTCACAATATTTTCCTTAATTTCCACATTTCACTACATTTCGTGATTAAAATGTAAAAATTGATATATCTTTTTCAAATAATTTGTTCTATTCACCTATTTAAATTTCGTTAGTTAGAAAAATAAAAACCATGAGCAGTATATATTGTTTGTTTTTATACCGTTTTGCATTATTTAAATGATACAAATAATTCGGCATTGACAATCTAGACACTGATCGCTTCTCGATTCCTTTTATCAATATTAAAACGTGCACTGGTTAATGCCAAACCACGTACAAGAAAGCATTTTAAAATCTATACTCATCATTGCGTTTTTCACAATGCATTTCAATACATCTTCTTGTCATAGTGTTTTCGTCAATGCATTTAGAACGTATTTTAATAACTCATCTTGAATTTTTAAATGTTTTGCAAAGTTTTAATTTATATATATATATATATTGTAAATAAGATTTTATTTCAATGTGAGTGATAATATCTGAATAACGTTTAACTAAAGAAGCTTTTTTTTGGACCTTTTGTGTAAATATAGGAAGGCATATTGGACCACGAAACGCGTATTGAGTGCCGCAGCAACCGCCAGGACCGCTCCATATACCAGCCTGTCGCTCATGTGGTTTACAGACGCACAGGAAATCCTCAGGGCACGTGTAGCGCCATTGTTCCTAACATAACAGGTGGGTGCAGGGCAAGTTTATAATGTTTGGGCGAATTTAATTCTTAATTTATTCTTAACTAGCTGTGCCCGGCCACGCGTAACTGTGGCTTAGTCTGGTTAAATGGAAAGGAGAAACAGTGCAGCCTACTATCCCTCTAAAATACACCTCCTTCATCCCCCTCTCCCTATCATCTCTCTTCCAAGTTCCTAGTTCCGCCCCTCCCCTGTATCATCTCTTCCAAATCCCTATTTCAGGCTTCCCCCTTCCCCGTAGTACCTCTTTCAAGTCCTTATTTCCCCTTTCCCCCACCTATCATCTTTTCTAAGTCCCGATTTCAGGCATCCCCCTCTCCGGTATCGTCTATTCCAAGTCCCTATTTCAGGCTTCTTCCCTCCGAACCCCCTCCCCCCCATTCCCGGTATCATCTCTTCCAAGTTCCTGTTTCATGGCCCACCATTTACCCAACAATCTCTTTGCTGCTTGAATGGAAATAATAAATGACATAAATGGAAATAATACCTACTATCCCTCTGTGCAGCCACGGGGCTTTGAATCGTGAAAACTTTAGTATAGTGCGTGATATACAGCCAACAGATAACGTAGTGTAGTGGCGTCACAAAGTTGCATTTGTGTGTTTGAAAAAATCATGTTTGTAGCTGTGACAGATGTGACATCTATATGAAAACTAAAAAGGAACACTCCCGTATACGATTGCCACGTCGTGTGAAAATTTCAAAACAATCTGTGAAGAACTTTCAGAGATTAGCTATTAAATACAGATCGAGATTAACATTTTTATTTATATACACTCAGTCAAAAAAGTTTTCATTCTCCCATTTTGTACATTTTTCAAGTGTGATAACTTTTTATTCAGCAAAGATATACGAATAATTTCAACTGAATTATACCAATTAAACATTCAAGAAATAATGTACAAAAAGATTTTTCAAAGTTATGAATAACAAATAAAATACAGCATTTCGAAATAAAAGTTACACATTTTTTTGCTAAAAAAGTTTTCATCCACTAAGCAAAAATAAACTAAAATTGTTATTGGAACTCACTTCCTTAGTGTTTTAATAACTTGTGTCCAACACTGGCTTTCACTAGTTTATTCAGCATATTTTTCATAGTAGAAACTTTTTTTTTGTATTTCTGAAGTAATTGAGTTCCATTCATTTGTAATGACAGATAGATGTTGAAAGATAAATAACCCATTAAGTCCTGGTTTTTAGTTTTTAAGCACTTTCTTTTAAATTATGTTGTAGAATGTTCAAATAAACATATTAATCCATAATTCCATCGATGAAACCAAGTTTCCTACACCGGCGGCACTCATACATCCCCATACTAAAACTCCTCCATTACCATGCTTCACTGTTGGGCACAAGTTTGGTGTTTTCAGCTGTTCTTTTTGCCTCCTCCAAACGTTAACTCTACCATCAGACTACCATTCGACTCATCACTGAAAATTACCCATTCCTCGAAGGTCTGTGGTTCATTAATTCGAGTTCTTGCAAAGTGTAGACGTTTGGCTTTGTTAACTTTGCTGATGTAGGGCCTCTTCAACAGTACTCTGGAATGATATCCAGCACTTCAAGGTAACTCTGACAGTTTCAGGTTCCACTTGAAGATTATAATCATTTTGTAGCACGCTAGCAAGTTTAAATGTTTTGGAGCATTTATTTTAAGGTTCACCTAAATGATGCACTGATTCAATTTTCCTTGGACGTCCTGTACGTGGCTTATCAGCCATTTTTTCAGTAGTTTGGTATTTCCTAATAATGGACTGCACAGTTGCACGTGATTTCTTTACTATTTCTCATATATTTCGCTGTGATTTTCCCTCCTTTCACAGACTAACAATAAGTGATCTAATTTCCTCTGCCACTCTTTTTTAATAATTAATCATTCAATTAACACACTGTGCACTAGGCAATGACCAAAATCTAACTATTTATATAATTAGTTTACTAATTATATAAATATATAATTTACTAATTAACATATTTAGGTGAAAATGCATGGTGGTTGAAATTTTGGCGTCTAAATGCGCAACTTTCATTTCGACATTCTGCATTTTATTTATTAATCATTACTTCCAGGAATGCTTTTGTAATTTGTTTATTGAATACTTAAGAGCTATAATTACGTTAAAATTATGGTTATAACTTTGTTGAATGAAAAGTTGTCACACTTGAAAAATGTACAAGATGGGTGGATGAAAACCTTTTTTGACAGAGCGTAGATTGGTTGATTTGGTACGTGGTACAGGTTTTTACAACAAATCAACCAACCTGTCAACAACAAATAGAATATTTGTAAAGAGCATTAATAATCAGACGATATGTTTTAACAATTTTAAGGTCCAACATCAACTGACGAGCACAAGGTGAAAACCAGGGGTCTTCCAGCTCTTATTCAACCGGAAGTGTTTGTAGTCATGGATTACGAAACCTCCAAATTCCACAATTTCGATTTATACGCCGCAAAAAAATACCTAGGAATATTTTTAAACTCCGTAAGTTATTTTGAACTTAAAATAATCATTACAAAATCTAGAAAAAAATGTCATAAGACGTCTTGAAATGTTGCAGGTGAACAGACTTTATGCGACCATAGCCTACCCAAAAATACAGAATGTGATCACAGGAGTCTACCTAACCAAAGTAAGAATTAACTTCAAAGACGAATGAGTTTTTACAAGATTTTGATGCAACTTTATTCAGATTGAATACCATCACCTTGTTTCGCGGAAAACTATAGCGTGCGGACATTCAAAATTTCGTAGTTTACGGTTCTTATCCTATCGTGGACGCTAACGCCACCTTAAATAATTTCGGGAAGTGGGTCATCAAAGAAAGTTCGATTACGTCAGAATACGACATTGCAATGTGGATGACGGCGTAAGTAAGACAACACTTTTTTATGGATTTTCAAAGAATAAATGTAGGAAACAAAACTGTAAATAGAACACAATATTCCCGTTAAAAAGAATTACTGCTGGCACTGTTGCTAGAAAATGCCCCAATATTTCCACAATAAATAGATTCATCTGAAAATTCATTTATAATATGTATAGAATGTGAGACATGTTTTGTATAAAAGATTTAGCAAAACCAGTTAGCGAGGCTAGCTCCTCGATACTGTTTCCTTCTCTCTTGTATTTAGAATATGTTGCGATAAAAACACTATACAATATTAAAAAATGCATTTTAATAGATCTTAATAACGGGAAATATATTTTAAAATACAATATATATGTGTTCCAACTTGACATATTTTCAAACGCATTTTTTGAATGGGACTGTATCAATATAAAATATGCCGTATGAACGCTTTTAATTATCCAGATTGGATGTTGCTAAGATGGAGAAAGGCAATTGGAAAACATCTCTTCTGGGTAAGATATCATTAAACAATTTTTACACTTTTCAAAGTGAAGCTTCATTGTATTCTGCTTTTCAAATAGTTTTAGTCAACATAACTAAAAGTATTAAATTTTTTGAAGTTTTTTAGATGGTTTTATGGAATTGGATTAGGCCTAATAACGTGTTTGTATATTTATTAGGAATGGCCTACATTAGAGGAGCATGCTTCAAAAACTCCAACGTTGGTCTTGGCGAGGACAAACCCGGAAGCTACATCGGAATTAACACTCATGCGCATGAAATGGCGCATCTGTAAGTTCATTGAATTGACACCATAACGTCACCGTGTCAAAAATTTTCATAAGGAAACTGTTAACCCACATCGAAAAAATTTGATTTGTATACAAAATTTGTTGAAAAGGCATTTTTGAAAAAAAGTATTTTTGGCTTTTACAATTTATTAAAAATATGTGTAACAAGTAGGTTTAAAATGTAAACTTAAAAATCCACAGAAACACATCAACGATATTTTAAATAAAATTTAAACTAGACATCCAAAGTATTCATTAAACATTATCTTTCAGTTCAATTCAACTCAGTACCCTAGTATTAGTAAATGAATACCATGTGATGTAGGGTTGTAATCCACCAACCCAGTTTATTCAGTAGTTTAAGTACCACGTATTAGGCTAGAAACACAACAAAACTTCTAGGAAAGAATGTTACTTTTTTACCACTAGCGCCAACCAGTGGGCAAACAATTGGTAATTTAAATGCATTACCAATATTTGCCCGCTGGTTGGCGCTGGTGGTAAAAAAAGTAACATT
>JAQGBX010009070.1:0-10027 GCA_034698745.1 Megaphyllum sjaelandicum
ATTTCACATTAAACTCCTCAGACTTTTCCAGGTTTTAAAACAAATTTCCCTGACATTCGACAAAACTGACATATGCCTGCAATGTCATTCACGATTTTTTTTAAATAAATTTTCCAGATTTTCAGATTTTTTGTAAAATCTACACATGACAACTTTCAATGGTTTGGAAAATGTACTGTGTCTATTAGGAAAATTTTCAAATAGTACATAGAAAAATTTGTACATTAGCATGACAATATTTTGAAAGTTTGGAAAATTTGTACTCTGAAAAGGTTGCAAATGTTGAAAAATTGTACTATGAAAATACTGTAAATTTTAAAAATTTGTACATGTACCCTGAAATGGTTGCAAATTTGGAAAATGTGTTCTCTGAAGAGGTTGTAAATTTTTAAATATGTGGTAATTGTACAAATCAGTACATGAAAATAGTTGAAAATTATGCACATTTGTTCTGGAAAAGATTGAATATTTTGCAAATTTTTTCTCGGAGATGTTGAAAATGTTACAAATCTGTACTCGGAAACTGCACATTTTTTTTGTAAATCTGTCCCCTGAAATTGGTGAAAATTTTGCAAATTTGTACTTGGAAAATGTAATAATTTTTGTAAATGGACCCAAAGTCTAGGGTCTCAAGATAGCACCTGTTTACAGAAAAAATATTCCAAATAATTATTATCTACTGTATTTTTATGTAGCATTCTAATATGTAATAACAAATAGGGAAACCCATTAAACAAAATGTTGATTTGAGTTAAGCTACAACAGCGCCATCTGAGTTAAAACAGATAGCGCCATTTTGTGATCCATTTAAAAGAAACTTTTGTCTAAAACTTATTTCGTAGCATGAACGTAACATTTCGTAAATATTTTTTTCCGAAAAAAATGCTTTCTATGCCACTAAAATCAAACGATATTTTCTTAAATACATTTTCAAATATAAAAAAGGTATGTTCTTTAAAAGTTATACTTTAGGAAATCTTAAACGGCATTTCCGCATGCGTGAAATTGCGTGGTTTGTTCAAAATCGTCATTTATTGAAATTATTTTTTAAACACTAGTTTTACAACCACCAGATAGCGTTAGCATAATTAGACGTTATCGTTAACCTGATTTTTTTTTTTTTTTTTTTTTTGCACAGCAGCTCAAATCACTAAACTGCACGATTCTTACTCGATGATATAGACAAGAAATTATTACCTTTTATCTTTTCCAAACCCAAATTACCTCACCAATTCTTGTTGGAACCAATATAAAATCAGTGTTTCCAGGGTTAAAAAAACTGCAATCTGATCGGTTTTCAGTCAATTCTTTCAAAGAAATAAATGTTTCTAAACATTTAGAATACTTCGATAGGGATATCGTTGGGATAACTACTTTATTTTCTGTCTCAAAATACTTGAGTAACAGCCACATTTTAAGCACGACATACTTGAGTTTTAGACAGGTAACAAAGCTTTCAGAAGTGATTTTTAATATATTACGAAAAAGGTGGACACAATATTCTTGATTAACAATTGGATTTAATTTTTTCTTAATAGACAAGGTGTCGAATTCGTATTTTTTAACAATAACTTTTTCAATATTTCACCAAAAGAGTTCAGATCCAAAAGCTGTTTCTATATAAGTAATGTTTACATACTGGAAATTTCCACATGTGCGTTCTAGTTTAATTCAGTCAAATACTTCCAGTAAACAATATATTCCGGAATTCGGTACCCGTAGTGTTTTGCTAATTCAGTTAATTATTTTAGAGAAGTACATTTTTCAAAACATTTAGAATCCTTAGATAGGATTATCGTTTGGAAAACTACGGAAATTTCTGTCTTAAAATACTTAAGTAACTGTCACATTTTATAAGCAAGACATACTTGAGTTTTAGACAGGTAACAAAGCTGATTTTTGAAATTTTCGAAAATGGTTGACTATATTCTTGATTAACAATTGGATTCATTATTTTTAATAGACAAGGTGTCGCATTCGTGGGTTTTTCATCGAAATTTTTTTCAATATTTTATCAAAAGAATTCATGTCCAAAGGCTGTTTCTAAGCAATGTTTACAAACTATAAATTTCAAAATGTGGGTAAAAATTGATTGACATACTGACAATACTCTACATACTTGCAGTAAACAATATATTCCAAAATTCAGTATCCGCAGTGTTTTTCAGACGTTGTAAAATGCTTCTTTATAACCTAGATAATTATTTCAATTTGTGAACAGGTCATTACTTTATCATTAAAAGTGAAAATACCGTGAAAACTTTATTGTGTAAACACTGCAAGTTACATTCTGAGGGTCCTCAGAATCCAGCTCGCATCTCCTCCATTCGGTTTTTTGGCAGTTGAGGAAACTACACATTATTTTCACCGAATATTTTTCCACCAAATTGTTAAAGGATGATGCAATTATCACCCATTACAAAAGCAAAAGAAAAGCAAAAGTACATTTTGAGTGAGTGCAAATTACCCAGTTCTCCTTCAGCGTGAGGGCAGTGCTCCTTTTTTCGAAACGAGACCCCATAACGCTGACAGCACAAAACACTTATTAATGTCACGGATTATAAATGTTCTAATTTGAAACTCGCCCAGGCCAGCGTCCGGCACGTGTAAGAAATTAACGTTTTGAAATACGTTTTCTGTCGCCAGGGCGTGATAAAAAGTGGTTCAATTACATGGTCTACAGGCGCCATACCAACGGTGAGCACATTTTTGAGCTAATGCAAAAACAAGGGGGAATTAGCATAGAAAGTGCTTCATTTTTCTTGATTGTCATTCTCTTAGCTTAATAGGTCGACCCACTATCCAAATTCAAAAATAGAATGAATTTTCCGGTTAAATGGGCGATAAAACTCACTCTTGCAATTCTTGAGAATCTTTGACATAAGACATTTTTGTCCACGAAAACGAAAATCCATTGAAAAATAAAGTGGATTAAAATTTGTTTGAAACGTTGATAAAAGACACCTTCATCGGGGTAGCCACTCTTCACTTTCTTAGTTTTTATCATTTTAGGAAAATGGTCAGGAACAAAGGGATGTGGTAGCTGCAGATAAACAAAACAAGAAATAGTTGTGGATGTACCGTTTTTTTTTGTTTTTTTTTAATTAAGGACAGGCTTCTAGAATAATGAAGAACTCCGATTCTTAAAAAATTATCGTTGTTTCGTTGAAAATGTAAAAAGAATATAAATGATTTTATGATTTGAAGATCTGAAGAAATACCATTTAAGGATACCTGTTGCTTATTTTGTGTTCGCAATCTAATTAGCTTAAAATTCATCGAATAAATGATGTCAGGATAAACAGAAAATTAAACTGGATAACCCGTTTTCTCATCTACACAAATTTACTGTAAATGTTAACAACTAGAAAATCGACTTTTTTTTATTGAAAAACGAGATTTCGATCATCTCTTTGCCTCTATTTTTCAATGTTGGGTTTTCATCATGCTTATTTTTTTTAATAAGCTGGAGAGTTTAATTATTTGCTAACAAAATATGGATTATCTTTCTCTAAAAGAGGCAATCAATAGTTGCTGATGCTAAGAGTAGCCATTTCAAAGCATTTCAAACGTATCCTAAAGTATTTTAGGAATTCAAATTAACCAGGGTTCCCCCAGAAATTTCAAAATTAACTTTCCTGACTTTTCCAGGTTTTTAAGCAAATTTTCCTAACCAATGACCATGTCAAAATTGACATGCCAATGTTATCCACGATTGAAAAGCTGCAAGAGACAATATTCAATATTTTTTCAAAATTTAATAATGACAATCGTAAAGTTAAGAAAATTTTACAAAAGCAGCATGAAAAATGTTTGAACATTTTGAAAAACTTGTCTTCGGAAACAGTTAAAATTTTTGCAAATTTTTTCTCAGAAACTGCTAAAAATTTTGCCCATTTTTCATCGGAAACTGTTTAAAATTTTGCACACTTTTCCTCAGAAACTGTTTTAAAATGTTGCACATTTTTCTTCAGAAATTTCTGAAAATGTTGCGCACTTTTCCTCAGAAACTGTTGAAAGGCTTGAACAATTTTGCAAGTTAGTCTTGAGAAAAGATCGGAAATTTCGTAAGTTTGTCATTAGAAACTGTTGAAAATGTTTGCAAATTTATCCTTAGAATAGGTTAACATTTTTGTAAATATATCTTAACCATGTAGAAGCATTTATTTTGGATACTGACAACAATAAAACAGAATTTTCCTGACTATTTGAAATTAAGTCATTATTAATAACGGCGCGTTTGGCACACAAAGTGCTTCATTTAATCAATTACATGCGAGTCAGACATTTTCATTTCATGTTATTCACCTACAGACCTATATTTTGGCACATCTAAAATTCCCCTTGAAGCAGCACAATGCCTCCACTACTTTCCTGCAGATTCCCTCGCGTTTTCACAGCATTAATAGAATTCCGAAATTTCCCTTCCAGCAAGGGTTGGGAAACTGTGATCGAACTAATTTCTAACCTCAAAACTAATCAGTTCCGACAAGTCATTTATTACTGCATCAGCCACATGTGTTTCTCTTAAGATTTTAGGGTGCCAGCGAGGGTCATTGCCCCGAACTAGTATTTTTCGACGTAACATTTTCTGTATTTTTTTATATGAACATAGAAATTTGTCTACAACAATGGAAGTATATTTCAGAATTCAAGCTTTACAGTTATATATTTTTTTAATTAAAAGCAATGATAAAATCACTGTATTTGGGAAGCTTGTCAGATGGAGCAAAATTAATGTATTTCCATAACAGGGTTCACTCAGAAATTTCATATTCAACTTCCCTGAGTTTTACAGGTTTCCAAACAAATTTCCCTGACCAATTACATTGTCAAAATAGAATATTCAATATTTTGCGTAACTTACTAATGAAAATTTGAAATTTTTGAAAATTTTGCAAATTTATCTTCTTAAACTTGAAAATTTTACAAGTTTCTACTCTGAAAACGTGGGGAATTTGGCAAGTTTGCCTTCGGAAAAGATCGAAAATTTGCAAATTTGTCCTCGGAAAAAATCGAAAATTTGCCAATTTTACCTCGGAAACCTGACAATATTGCAATTTTATCCTCTGAAATTGATGAAAATTTTACAAATTGGTAATTGGAAAATTTAAAAAAAAAAATGCAAATGGGTCCTGAGCTAACCACGTGGAAACATTAATTTTTTACTGTGGCAACATCACATGTAATACGTTGAATTTTCAAGACTTTTTCAAAATAAGTCATCCTTTCCTGACATTTTCAAGTTCCCTGTCTATTCCAAGTTTTCCAGGTCTGTGGGAACCATGCTTAAGACCACTAAAGTAACTTGGATTTATTTATTTCACACAAGTCGAATTTTGTCAAAACTTTCATTCCAAAATACCTTGACCATCTAAAAAGTATGAACAAGTATCTGACATATGCGAGTTCAAAAACATTTTTGAACAGAAACAATGGACGAAAGTAAACACAGGAAAATAGTAAAAACAATACTAACAATTCTATAAATTGGATCGCAGGAGGAGGTTAAACTGAAAATTGTTTCTCTTGTACTGAGGTCAAATCTCGGCTAATTTAGAAAGTATTTCACGATGTGGAGCGGTCATCTGATAACTCGAACATTTTAATTACAAAAAGAAACAGCACTTAAGCAAACTGACTTTCTTAATTGCCCTCCTTTTCAGTTATTAGCAAAGTAACTCTTTCAAGCCCATTCTTCTTGCAAAAATTAAATTAATAAATGATATTGAAATGATGCCAAGATATCTTTCAGGAATGTACTAAAACGGGCTAATCGTCCAGCTGTAATCGCAAACTAATCCGTTGTTGTTATTCATGGGGGTAAAGCAGTCGGGAACCAAAATGGCCGATGGCCAGCAACTTGAGGGCTGACCAAATTTAAGTTTAAAAAAATGCCGCTTCCTGATGTGAGCTTTTATCGCTGAACTATTTAAATCTGGCTACGCCATATTAGAGGTTTGTTGACAACACTTAATCAGATTGTTGTGACAAAAAATAACCTATTATGCCTACGGGCCATTTTCAGCAATTTGACGCATGTAATTTACAGTAAGAAATTAATTCTAATTGACCCGACAAGCATTATCTAATTATGAATAAGAATCAAATTTAAGCCTGATTTTTTCCCACTCACTAAGATCTACTTCTTAGAGAGATTGCCTTTCTTATCCGAGAATCGGCTTCCAACTGGGTCACATCAGAAATAAGAATTTTTGTGTTAAGAAAACATAAAGCAAATTTAAAATAGTTTCAGTTTTCTACCGACAGTCTCAAGAGTTTATCTACACTAAGTATGATATTGAAAACTACATGGAGTTTTTGTTACATATGTTTTAAAAGTAGACAAGAGTCTGTTAAGGGGTTAGAAATAAGTAAATACGTTTTCTCACCCCACTTCTGAATTTGCATTTTGAAAATATTTTACAAAATTACCAAGGAAAAAAGTTTGAAAATCTTTATTCGGAAAATGTTAAAAGTTTTGCCGATTTGTACTCGGAAAAGGTTGAAAATTTGGAAACTTTTACCACCAAATCTGTTGAGAACTTTTCAAATTCGTCATGGAAAATTTTACAAATCTGTCCTCGAAAATTGTTCAATATTTCTAAAATTTGCCCTTTGAAATTACTGGAAATTTGTATTAGGAATTTTTTTTAACAAAAATTGAACAAAAAAAAGTAGAAGCATTAACTTTGGAGGGTGACAACATTAATACGTTAAATTTCCCTGACTTCTTAAAACAAGTCATTCTTCCCTGGCCTTTCCAGACATTTTCAAGTTCTCTGATTCTTCCAGGTTTTCCAGGTTTTGAAGAACCCTGTGGTCGGCAAAGATGTGTCGTTTTACCGATTACAGAGTTCATTTTGCTTGGTTTAATACAGTCTATAAAACCAGAACTTGAAGATTTTTGAGTTGTGTCACTTCTGAAGAAAGGGTACAATATGTTGATGCAAAGTAGATATGTTATACAGTATAATGTTTAGTTTAACATTTTTCTAACATTACAATATGGCAAAACTAAGGGATACTCAACTCCTGAAATCGTCAAAACAACTACAGAAAATAATATCTCAAGAAAAATGTATCTTTTTCGAAGAAGCCTTCATAAAGCATTTTCACTAGTTAACAGAACTATCATTGTTATCTTTCCAGATTTCAGCACTTCCGGTCCTCCTCCTCCTCTTGTTTACAGGAGGAGCACAATGCGATGAAGAAGCAAGTCCAAGGCATGAACGTGGCTTCGACATTCAAGGTGTAGACGCTGGGTCAGTAGCAGTGCCTCCAACGAGGGGCAAGGTAAAATTCGAAGACACCATTGGCGCCACAGATGGTAGTAGTGGTCAGGAAACGAACAATGCCAATGACGTGTCCAGACAGCGATTAGGGGCATCCGGGGCCCAGCAAGCACCAGAAGTGAGCAGCGCGCGCACCCCCCGTGTCAAGCAGCCCGTGAGGACGCTTTCGAGGTCTCAGGTTTTGGCCGAGACCGGAAGAGCCAAGACCAAGGGAGACTCTTCCCAGCATGCATTTCACCGCTTTCTGCACGAAGCCCCCAATAAGCAGTCTCGAATAAACGATGCCAGTGCAAAAACGGTCACTTCCGCTGCCAAGCAAGAAGTGCTACCTGCAGTGCTGCAAGCAACAACCGGAAGTGGGAGCAACTCGCTTGTCACAGCGACCAATGCTCCAGTTTTAGTAACATCTGGAGTTGCAACCTCTCCTAAATTGTCCTCCATCAGCTCAACGACAGGGTCGTTGCCGTCAAGTTCAACTCTGCAGCCGTTGGTCGGAAGCTCAACGGAAAAGCCGCAACTTATCAGCTCAACTAAACCCTTCATTGGTAGCTCAACGCCGGCAGTACAGGAGCTCATCAGCTCGACCCTTAGAGCTGTTGTTGGAAGTTCAACAACGACAAGACAGGAATTTGTCAGTTCGACGTTTAAGCCATTCGTCGCAAGCTCAACGCCATCAAAGCAGAAATTCCATAGTTCAACATTAAAGCCCTTTGTCATTAGCTCAACAACTGCAAAACCCAGATTCGTCAGCTCAACTTTCAAACCATTCAAAGCTATCTCAACGACGGCCAAGCCTGATATCAGCCGTTCAACCTTCCAGCCATTCATCGTCAGCTCAACGCCCACCACCGGCAGCTCAACGTCAAATCCCAAAATAATCAGCTCAACTTTTAAGCCCTTCGTTGCAAGCTCAACCACGGTCGGACACAAACCAGTCGGCTCGACTTTCAAGCCTTTCGTCAAGAGCCCAACGGCGAAGCCCAGTATCATCAGTTCAACTCTTCAACCAATCGTGGTGAGCCCATCAGTGACAAAGCTAGACATCAGAAGCTCCACTCTGCAACCCTCAACAACGGCAAGGCAGACGTTTATCAGCTCAACTTTCAAACCATTTATCGGAAGCTCAACAGTAAAACAAACTCTAACGAGCTCGACAACAAATAAGTTACTCTTGTCGAGCCCAACATCGAAGCCATCCCTTCTGCCGAACTCTTCAACAAAGTCTTCCCCTACAAGATCATCAACAAAGAAGCATGCAACGTCGAGTCCAATAGCAAAACCACTGGTCGCCAAGATACAACTTCCAGTTAGCTCAACAACAAAAACGCTGATTCCAGCAACCTCTACGGTTGCAACGCCACTTCCGGCGATTGCCATCGCCGTGTCCGCGAAATCAAAAGCTGCCAGCGGCTCTGGTACTCGGCAGCCTAAAAACGGCCAACGACGCCAAAAAACGATAAGGCGCCAAAGGCTGACAACTGTAACATCAACAGTAGCCCCCACGACACCAGTGACTTCCGTAACGGAAATAGCGTACACGGCAGCGGCTCATCGGATTCCAAAAAAGCAAACAGTTACAGTCCACGTTCCCAGCGTCAGGGTGACCACTCCAGGACATTCTGGAACGCCATCGACGCCATATGTCGTTCGAGTCGTCGCCACGACGCCAGGACCGATACTGCTTCAGAGCTCCACAACAAGACTTCCTGTAACCATTCCATCTAGTACAGTTGCTGCACCCGTTCCAACCCAATCTGGAGCACCCACAAAGACGCCACAGAAGGTGCCATCGACCACAAATGGGCATTCCACAAAGGTACGTTTTCATTCGCTGCTATTCTTGAGATGTTAGTGAGAAATTTTCAGAGAACTTTCAGAGAAAATGTCAGAATGGACAATGTTCGTAATATTAGGAATTAGATATTTCTGAAAATTATTCCAACGAACAAGATTGCAATTGGAACAAGATGTTCCATGGATGAGAAGGATTAATAGTGACACTATCAATAATTTTTTTTAAATTTGATTTGGTATAAAATGTGGTTTCAGAGTCAGTGCCAAATCGATTTGGCCAGTGAACAACTAGAAATGTAAGAGGTACTCAGACAGAAACTTTATAAATGGCCCTTTTGATTGTGAAATCAAGGGGGCAGAAGGAATTCATTGACCCATGAGTTAACGTGGATAATCTTGGATTAACGTGGCTTCACGAGTTCAAAAAGTACCATGCAATAACATGTCTATCTCAGTCTGAGTACCCCTATCGAAAGTCTAGCAACACTGAAGTGACATGAAGAATAATCGTGGAGTGCAAAAAAATGTGGAATGATGGTCGATAATGATGAAAATCCGTATTTTAGCATCATTACTGGGTTGTGATCATTAATCCAATTTGCGTCACTACGTGCACGCGCATGCGCAGAATGATTGCGTAAAGTCATCAATACTGTAAAATAATAACAGATACGCGGTTCTAAGCAGAAATAGTCACTTTAAATGATAGTGTATGGTTGAAATGTAATGAAAACGAATCATGGAACATTTTTGGAGGTACATGTACCTAATTGCATTCCAGGCAAAGGGCCAAGGGTTGTGTACCCTGGTGGAAAGATTAGTATGGATATTAGTATACATTTACTGATATATAGTGATACCAGTATAAACATACTGGTATCAGTATGTTTTATAGTGGTGAGCATCAGTGTGATAAGTACAATTTTTACAAATTTCAC
>JAQGBX010009071.1:0-10026 GCA_034698745.1 Megaphyllum sjaelandicum
TTACAGTCTACATGTACAAGTACAGTGTACATGTTCATTATTTTAATTTAATTCAGGCATTCTTTGTATAGTGACCAACATAGCATTTTTTGTGGTGGTCACTCTTTACAGGTCTTACTGTACGCGAAATAAATGATCTGAATTTCAAAAATTATTATTATAATTAAATAAAAAATACTTTTTAATTTTTAAGAAATTCTGCTCATTCACCACCAATCACTTTTCTTAACTCAAATCAAAATGAAAAAAAACATCAAGTGCAAGCCCGAAAAATTACTTAGCATCGAGTTGACCTTTAATTTGAAATAAAAAAAACCAAAACAAGGAGATAAGAGCTTATCATGTATTTTTCCATAGTTTGATAAGCTCCGAACCAGCCATTTCTTTCTACGTTTTTACGTACGTTGACCAAGCTGGTAAAACTTTGAAAATTCAAGATGGCAGTTTGGACAATGGTCACGCAACGGATTTAAAAATTATAATCTCAATAAGAAACATTGTTACAACCCAGGGTTATCCTCCCCAAGAAATTTCCTTTTAAACTTCCCTTACTTTTACAGGTTTCAAAAAAATTTCCCTGACCAATGACAACGTAAAAAATTGACATTTTCCAAAATTGACACTGGATTTTTTTTTTTAATTTACTAACGACAATTTTTAAAATTAAACTAGAAAGTTTACTTAAAAATTTAAAAAAATTTCAATGAAATTATTAACATGGGAAAATTTTGTATTCGGCAAATGATGCAAATTTGTGCTCGGAAAAAGTGGGAAATTTTGCCCTCGGAAAATATGGAAAATTTGCACCTAAGTAATTTTACATTTTTACATGGAAAACGTGGAAAATTTTGCAATTCTGTACTCCGCAAATGTGGAAAGTTTTGTAAATTATTACTCGGAAAAGGATGAAAATTTTACATCCTCGAAAACAGTTGAAAAATTTTGTCATTTGGTGATTTGGCGAAAGTCTTGCAAATTTGTACTGTTTTTCTTAAAAAATATTGCAAATGGGCCCTGTTGCAAATTTATTCAAGAAAACTTTTAAAATTGCTTCAAATTTGCGCTTGGAAGCTAAAAATTTTCCAAATTTGTCGTCGATAATTGTTGAAAATTCGGAAGTTTTCCTCAGAAAAGATTGAAAATTTTTCAAGCTGGTCATCAAAAACTTTTCAAATTTTCGCAAATTTCTCACCAGCTACCATGGAAAAATTTGCAAATTTATCCTTGAAATACTGCAGATAAAAACTGTAAATATGACCTCGTAAAAGGTTGAAAACTTGCAAATTTCTCTATAATTGTAGAAAATTCTGAAAATTTGTACTCGAAAACTGTTGAAAATTTTTCTCATTTTGCACAAGATTTGGGATTCTTGCAAATTTATATTATGCAAAGTTGGAAACTTTTGAAAATTTATCCTCTGAATTTGGTGCAAGTTTTGCAAATTTCTCCTGGATTTTTTTTTTAAATATTGCTAACTTTTTTTAAAAGCAAGTAATTCTTCCAAGCTTCAGTGCTTATTTCTATGATGAAGTTGCATAATTGTTAATCTTAACATTGCTTCATTTTTGAAAAATCGATAAAAAAGAAATTATTTTCCTTGTTTTTAACGCTGAAATGTTTACGAAACTTCTACGAACATTTCCCCATTCATCCAAATGTTGAAATCACATTTTATCATCCACTTCCGCAATCCTCGATCAACATCTTTACAATCGGAAGTTTCTCTCAAACCAATCAAAAGCACTCGGGTTCCCCCAGATATTTCATGTTCAACTTCCCTGACCTTTCCAGATTTTTGTAAAAATTTCCCTGACCAATGACAACGTAAAAAATGGACATTTTCCAAAATTGACACTGGAAAATATTTTTTTTAAAATTTACCATAACAACAATTTTGAAAATGGGAATATTTTGTATTCGGAAAATATTAAAAATTTGTGCTCGGAAAACCTAGAGAATTTTGAAAATTTGTTCATGGAAATCGTGGACAATTTTGAAAATTTGTACTAAAGAAAACGTGGAAAATTTTGCCAATTTCTACTCGGAAAACGTGAAAAATTTTGCAAATTTGAACTCGGAAAACGGGGAAAATTGTGTAAATTTGTACATGAAAAACGTGGAAAATTTTGCAACTATGTTTTCCAAAAATGTGGAAATTGTTTCTAAATTTCTACTCGGAAAATGGGCCCAGAGCTAACCATGTAGAAGTATTAATTCTGGATAGCCATGACACCGTAAAATTTCCCAGACTTTTTCAAAATAAACCATTCTTCCCTGACCTTTCCAGATCATTTTCAAGTTTCCTGACTTTATGTTTTCCAGGTCTGGAAGAACCCTGCACGAATACGTTGAATTTCCCTAACATTTTTTTCAAAATAACTCATTCTTGCCCGACTTGTCCAGACATTTTCAAGTTCCCTGACTTTTGCAACAATAACACCGGACATAGTCCACCGAGGAGGACATTTCCCCTCGCCACTCCCGTGTTCCTGTCACAAACATTTGCCCTTTTGGACATCACAAATTCCATCGAAAAGTTCCAATATTTTCAACTCTGCACTCTTTTGGAGCGACAAAATACTGATAGGGTTTCACTCTTTGCTCAGCCTCAATTTTCAGACAATCTCAAAACCTAACTACAATCCAACTCTCCGATTATCTCCAGAGCAACAATTATACCGTGTTGAAGCCCGGTTGAACGCACCGTAGCAAGCACGGTCCAACTTAGTGCTCACTAAGTATTGCTCCAGTGGCCTCATTTTTACTCCTCGATTGGCCAATCGAGCTTTCACAATACACGGTCAATGAAAGGGGTATTAACTCGACCTTAACACCGAAACAAACCCTGGGGTCGCGCGTCTCAAATAGCTCCAGTTAAATATTCTTCCGGCCAACGGACAAAAGGAAGAAAAACATCCTTTGGAACAGACTTGATCACTGAACAAGGCGACCTTTTCATCTTTTTCATCGGTACCAAATGAGGATGTGACTGGATCATTGTTATTCGTTTCAACGACATTAACCATCGAACGAACCATGGCGTTAACTCCATCCCATGCATTCAAAGCGCTTGTTCCACCTCGATAAGCCACCAATGAAATCAATTTAGGTGGAATTGAATTTTATCAGCGCCTCTGAGCAGCCTCCTATCTAAACTGATAAAAACACCGATTATAAAACCTTATTCCTGGACGCGTGAAAGACAGAGATGGTAAATATCTACTAGAGGGTCACGAGCCGACGCTGCAGCAAGAGACCGAAGACATTGCGGAAGATCCACGACCGGCAAGTTTCGAACCGGCGAAAGTTCTTCGGGAGCTAGTTACAGGCTCCGAGTCCTTGACCATCGGAAGGCATCTACTGATGAGTCAGAAGCAGACACTGCAGCAGTGAAAGACATTGCGCAAGATCCTCGACCGGCAAGTTTCTCACCGGTCAAAGTTCTTCGGGAGCGAGTTCCAGGCTCCGGGTCCTCGACCATCGGAAGACATCTACTAGCGAGTCAGAAGCCGATGCTGCACCAGTGAAAGATATCGCGGAAGATACTCTGACCGGCAAGTTTCTCACTGGTGAAAGTTCTTCGGGAGTGAATTCCAAGCTCCGGGTCCTTGACATTCGGAAGGCATCTACTAGCGAGTCAGAAGCCAACGCTGCAGCAGCGAAAGACATTGCGAAAGATCCTCGACCAGCAAGTTTCTCACCGGTGAAAGTTCTTCGGGAGCGAGTTTCAGGCTTAGGGTCCTTGACCATCGGCAAGAAGGCACGAGAAATCTGTTCGATGCATTTTGCCAACTATTGGGTTCCTCGCACGATCCGATAATCCGGATTGAAAAATCTTCGATAGTGACTCTTCTGCGGCCAACTCCCGAAATGAGGAACTTCCTCCACCCCGCTTCTTCAGCCGTCGGAGCGCTGATTTTTCTGTGCGCATGCCTCGCGAGTGCTTCGGGCACGAACACGACCTCGAATTTGGTGTTGGAATTCGCGCCGAAGCAACTCACCCTGGTGGAAGGGGACATGATGGACATCACCTTGAACATTATCGAAAACAGCACCTCCGAAGTTCTCGCGGAACGGCCATGGATGGCCTCTCCGGGCCGCGTGACCGTGTTGTCCGACACCCCCTACAACCTGGACGTCCTCAACGGCACCTTCGAAGTTTCACCCTGCGACTTCCTGGAGGACAAGAATTACACCATAACTCTGCGGGCCAACAGCTTAGGCTACGCCAAGCTGGAGGTCTTTTGGGAGCAGCTTGCCGATACTCAGACTGCCTTCAACTTGTCCACTTGCTACGAGGAGGACACGTACGAAGAAATGGCCAAGGATGAGCAGCCGATGCCCAGTCCTTTACCCACCGTGCGACCTCTTTTTCTCCTGGTGGGCAACAATGGACCCAAGAGCGTGCCAAAAGACGACTCGCAGCAACCCGACCAACAGGCGGTTCCATTGGCTCCCGAAGAGCAGACAGAAGCACCGACGGTATTATTGGATGGTAATATAAACAGAAATTTCTTTAAATTTATAATCTTAAATAAACGATGGGGACTATCGTAAAAGTAGCGTGTCTTCAGAGGCATTCTGAGAAATCCTGAAGCAAGGATTTCATGAGCTTCTTGCGGCAAGACCGTTCGCAAAAATACTGAAATACTTTGAGATTTTTGTTTGCGTATTTACATGTATAACATGGAATTGGTTAATTTTCTGCGTTTTTCATTTCTACTCAGAGCTGAAAGATCGCAAAATTATGGCAAAGTCCGAATTGTTCGTCTTCAGAAAGGTTCCCAAAGAAATTTCATTTTCAACTTCCCTGGCTTTTCCAGGTTTTTAAAAAAATTTCCCTGACCAATGACAAAGTGAAAAATTGACACTGGAAAATGTTTTTTTTTTAATTTACTAACGACAATTTTGAAAAAAAATTTAAATGGAAGATTTTGTATTCGGAAATTCTGAAAATTTGTGCTTGGAAAAAGTGAGAAATTTTGCAATTTTGTACATGAAAAACGTGAAAAATATTGAAAATTTGTATTCGGAAAACGTAGAAAATTTAGCAAATCTGTACAATCTGCAAATCTGTTTAAAATGGGAAAATTTTGTGTTCGGAAAATCTTAAAATTTGTGCTCGGAAAAAGTGAGAAATTTTGCAATTTTGCACAGAGGAAAACGTGAAAAATATTGAAAATTTGTATTCGGAAAACGTGAATAATTTAACAAATCTGTACTCCGAAAATGTGGAAATTTTTTGCAAATTACTACACGAAAAACGAGCCCTGAACTAACCTTGTAGACGTATTAATTTTAGATCGCCATGACTGCGTTGAATTTCCCTGACTTTTAAAATAAACCAATCTTCCCTGAGTTTTCCAGGTCTGGGGGAACCCTGTTCAGCTTCCGCGTTATCAAATCCGTACCTTCCCAAACTGCTAAATTTAACATCCTCAACCCCATTAAAAGGTAAACAACAGATAAAGCAAATACTTAAGCAAACATATTTGTTGACTTCATAACAAAAATTTCGATAAAGGCTCTTGGCTGCCCCAAAATCAAAACGAGATCATCACAATCCGTTAAACCGCTCGGATAAAGATTACCGCCCGATTGCACCATTTCTATCTGCAGTGATTTTTTAAAATTATTATTAAAGCTGTTTGGCGCAGTCTTAATCAACGATTAGGTGTTCTTCGAACAGAGATTAAATTCAACGGAGTTTCTGTGGAACCAGTCGTTCAATCTTTTTTTTAAATTTAACCTCGCCAAAAATTGTTCGTTAAAACCCAGGGTTCCCCCAGACCTGGAAAAGACAGGGAACAATGAATTATTTTGATAAAAGTCAGGAAAATTCAACGTATTAATGGTGTCACGATCCAAAATTAATGCTTCTTAATTGTTTAACTCTGATTAACCTATTTGCAATTTCAGAGGATAAACTTGCGAAATTCTTAAACTTTTTAATGTACAAATTTGCAAAATGTCAAAAAATTTTCCGAATTGTTTAACTCTGAACCCATCTGTAAACTTTTCGAAAACATTTCAGTACAAATTTGCCAAATTTTCAACAAGGTGACAAATTTGCTAAATTTTCAGCAGTTTCCCGAGGAAAATGTGCAAAATTTCGACAGTATTTCCGAAGTCAAACTGGCGAAATTTTCGACGTTTTCCGAGCACAAACTTGCAACATTTTGAGCAGTTCAAAATTTTCAACAGATTCTGAAGCCAGATTGTCACAATTCTTAACCGTTTTAGAGTACAAATTTGCAAAAATTTTAACATTTCCGAATACAAATACGTAAAATTAATTTCCAAAATCTTTAAACTTTTCATGGATAACATTGGCATGGGGAAATTTGTTTTAAAAACCTAGAAAAGTAAGGGAACTTGAATATAAAATTTATGGAGATTCCTGAAACCGTAGTACGTATTATCAGCAGTCGGACCAAACATGTCTTCCAACTTCCTAAGTTGATAAGAAGTTCATAAAAACTAAAGTTTCCTCACAATGTAGCGCGAATGCTCAGGAACTCAAAAATTCATTAGTTTTAGCCGAAAACGTGTAAATATCCGAATTCGGAATTGGTCTTAAACACAGAAATCGACATTATTCATTCATACCCTAGGACGGGGACTGGAAATTTCGTACAGGCTTCCCCAGAAATTTCATTTTCAACTTCCCTGACTTTTACAACGTGAAAAATTGACATATTTTCCAAAATTCCTCCAGGCGAATGCTGGGATAGTTCCTAAATTAATCGGCCATGACCGTCTTCCTATCCCATCCCATCCTAGTTGTTAAAATCCCAAAATACGAAACATAAGTAAATTATATAATGATCCCACTTGCCACATGGTACTATGTACTGACTGCAGGGTAAAGAATTAAATTGCTTTTAAATTTGAAAAAATTGCATGAAAATTTTATAAAATGGGAAAATTTTGTATTCGAAAAACGTTAAAAATTTGTGCTCGGAAAATGTGGAAAATTTTGAAAATTAATTCTCAGAAAACGTGAAAAATTTTGCAAATCTGTACTCCGAAAATGTACACTTTTTTTGCAAATTTCTACTCGGAAAATGGGCCCTGAGCTAACCTTGTAGAAGTCTTAATTTTGGATCGCCATGACTGCTTTAAATTTCCCCGACTTTTTCAAAATAAACCACTCTTCCCTGATGTTTCCAGGTCATTTTCAAGTTCCCTGACTTTCCAGGTAGTACAGGTTTTCCAGGACTGGGGGAACCCTATTATTCGTCCATACCCTAGGACGGGGACTGGAAATTTCGTACCATCTGAAATTGGTATAAAACGAGTTCAACTTAATTACTGTATTTTGTTTCCCAGAGAAGACCATTCCAGATATTCAAAGCTTGAACGGAGCATTTGCTCGACGCCCACGGGTGATAATTAGTTACTATCATCTACGAATCAACCTTCGTACACTTCATTGTCTCGTTCTAAAACATCAGTAATCTGGTTCGAAGCAGCCTCCACCGGATCAGAACCGAGGCTATTTTTTATCCAGATTTCAGCACATCGAAGAATTTACTTCGATTCGCCGTATTTTGCGTCCGGGTTTGCAGCCCCTGCTTGGCAAAGTTATTGTTCTTCAAATCTTCCGAGTACGGTATCTGCATGGCCTTCGCACCGTGCTTCATGAAATGAACGGTCCAGGTGTGGATCTTTCTGAAATTGCTAGGAGCGAGAACAAATCTAATATCAGGGTTCCCCCAAAAATTTGAAATTTAACATCCCTGAATCGGAAATTTTCAAAATTAATGTAGGAAAAGTTTAGGAAATTTTACAAAAGTAGCGTGAAATCTTTATTAAAATTTTACAAATTTGCATCGATACTTGTTGAGAGTTTTGCAAATTTGTATTGAAAGGGTTTTGAAAATTTTGCAAATTTGTCCTCGTAAGGATTTTGAAAATTTTAAAAACATGTCTTCAGATACCGTTAAAATTTTGTAAATTTGTCTTTGGAAAGTGGAAACTGTTAAAATTTTGCAAAATTATCCCAGGAATAGGTTTCAACTTTTGCAAATATTTACTAACCGAGTAGAAGCATTAATTTTGGATTGTGACAACATTAAAACTTTTTCAAAACAAGTCATTCTTCTCTGACTTGTCCAGACATTTTCAAGTTCCCTGACTTTTCCAGGTTAAAAAAAATTTCCCTGACCAATTACAACGTGAAAAATTGACATTTTCCAAAATTGACACTGGGAAATATTTTTTTTCAATTTACTAATGACAATTTTAAAAAAATTGCATGAAAATGTTTTAAAAAGGGAAAGTTACGCACACGGAAAACGTGGACAATTTTGCTAATTTGTACTCGGAAAACGTGGAAAATTTTGCAAATCTGTACTCCGAAAAGTGGAAAATTTTTGCAAATTTCTACTCGGAAAATGGGCTTTGAGCTAACCTCGTACAAGTATTAATTTTGGATCGCCATGACTGCATTAAATTTCCCTGACTTTTCAAAATAAAACATTCTTCTCTGACTTTTCCAGGTTTTCCAAGTTTTTCCAGGTCTGGGGGAACCCTGTTCTAGAGTTGTTCAAAATAATCAGTAACCGAGCCTTCTGAGAACCCAGGGTTGAGAAACGCTGCTCTAAAATTTACGAACCATTCTCGTTCATGATGAAATGTTCCGTCCATCGATCCGTAAATTTCAACCTATTACCACATACTTTACCCGAGTCTCGACAGGGTTAAACAAATTTTAGGATTTAAACAGTAGTTGAAAACATCAGAAAGCAGTCACTATTTTGAAAATAAGCAGCGATTGTGCTTCAAAACCTTTCAAAAACCCCTACATCTGTAGCTTACTGGCGTTTATTAAGGAGACGACGACCGTGCGAATCCCAGACCAGAACAGCGCCGCAGCATCAAATATTGCATAGAGACTGCATTCTGTCGCGTATCCAAGCCGAAAAAGCCAAGTCTCGTCAGAGAGAGATGGTAGAAATCCAATTTGGCCCTGATATTAATTCGCTGCTCGCGCTTCTTTGTGGATCCTCTGATCTGGCACCATCAGCAATCCATCAGATCAGGTCCTCGAGCACCGCATTAGTTTCGCAAAATCATAAAAGCGGGGTGATTCCGAGAACATATATTGATTGGGCAGTGGGACGATGCGAGGATATGGTACAAAATTGATTTACTATCATCTAACAGTATAATAAACAGGAATTGTTAAGCGTTACCGGCAATTGAAATGCGACGCGGCATCCTCCCTTATCATGCTCGCCTCGGCATTGCGTTCGCGGATCAGTTTTTCCTCCTTCAGGTTCAAAACCCTCAGGTGTTTCAGGAGCACCAACCGCTGCAGTTCTTCCAGTGAAAGTCTTTTCGTCTCGCTCGTTTCGTAAATGTCCAGAATCGCGTTTTTCCTCTTCTTGGGGGGATCCAGGAGTTGCACCGAAGAGCCGGCGATCGAGGTCGCTGGCGGACTCAGAACCATGTCCTGGTCCATTTTGATGGGCTCCCTGCACGGCGAGGAATTGCGACCTATGATGAAAGCACCTTAAAAAGAAGACAATAAACAACTCTTTAATATTAATCCTCCTTTGCAAATCAACAAAGGTATTTGTATTTGTAGAAAAACACAGAAAGTTCCTCTACGTTGTCTCCAGCAGGGTTCCCCCAGAAATTTCATCTTTAACTTCCCAGACTTTTCCAGGTTTTAAAAAATTTTCCCTGGCCAACGACATCGTGAAAAATTTACATTTTTTCCAAAATTGACACTGGAAAATATTTTTTTAAAATTTACTAACGACAATTTTGAAAATTAACATAATTTTTTTGTTAAAACGGGAAAAAATTATATTCGGAAAATGTTAAAAATTTGGGCTCGGAAAAAGTGGACAATTTTAGTAATTTGTACTCTGAAAACGTGGGCAATTTTGCTAAATTGTACTGGGAAAATGCTAAAAATTTGTGCTCGGAAAAAGTAGGAAATTTTGCAATTTTGTCCTCGGAAAATGTGGAAAATTTGTACTCAGAAAACCTAGAGAATTTTGAAAATTTGTA
>JAQGBX010009072.1:0-10025 GCA_034698745.1 Megaphyllum sjaelandicum
TCTGTTGGAGTTAAGAATTCTTATGAGGATATTTTGATGTTGCTCTGAAATTAGCTTCTGTTTGACTGTGTGTTGGAAGGGAAAACTGATAATTAAATTAAAATATTAACCATAAACTGAACTTCGATTTCAAAGGTTACTTTTCTGAAAAGGAAAATTCGCGTTTAATCAAAGTTCAAAAGCAACTCCAAACATTAAATTTATTACTTCGAAATAATTTCAAACTTTAACCGAATAATTCGCTATAAATGTGGCGGTCTGTTTTATATAAAAGTACGGTTCACGAGTATACTTTACTCTTTAAAATTCTTCATAAGAGTTGTGGAAAAATATTGCACATGAGGCATGCTTCTTATCTGTACGTAAACAATTTAACCATACTTAACAAAAAACACGCTAGTTTGTGAGGCAATTCCGTTCATTTTAAAGGGATTAGTTTTGACATTAAAATGCTACTTAAAAGATTTATCGAGGGCATGTGTATTTCGTACTTTTGCTTAACTGTTTATATTTTTAGACTACTCGAAAGCAAAAACATGCACCCTGAAAAACATGCTAGCCTGTCTGGATACCATTTTTTATTAAGAGCAAAAAACAGCATAACGAATGCTTCACCCTACGCAATTTATTGCCTGCTTGTGCATTATTTTTTACATAACTGTTCGTAATTAGCGTTAAAGAAATATAAAAAAAGTTGTTACAAAACTGTTCTCGCGTATTTATTTCGGCATTTCTTTTTAGGGTAATAAAAACAGGGCAAGGCTCGTCAAATAAAATCGTTAAAATTGCAATTAGCTTATTACAACAATTTTCTCGCTTGAAAAATAAAAACATCTGATTTTTTCGGAATGAAAAAAAAAAAACTTGAAAAGGCTGCACGGTTTTTATTTTATTTACAACAACATGCTATGTTACTTGCTACCGGTAAACAATTGTGTGAGTATTGTACAAATAGTTTCATTGTCCAAAGATCTGAGCAAAACTTTTGGTAATGTCAGCACAAAGCGCTAAACAGTTATAGGACAGCTAAACAAGGTGTCGCTGTTTACAAACCAATTTCTGACAAATATATGCTTCGCGACTGCCAAAGTGCGATTCGCAAAGCTTCTGTTAGTACTCTTGTTATTCCAAAACAAGTCTCGTATGTTCATTTCTAAATCGTTTTAACGAATGAGACGCTTACTTGTGAAAAAGGTAGACATTGCCATAATCTTATCATATCATATAGTCAGCCATGACTATCAAGCATGCGTGAAGACGCAGAGCCAGGATATAACTTCGAGCAAAGTGTTTGTATAGAAACGTCTTTGTTGACTTTGAATTAGAATACACAGTATACTGTATATAGGCATTACACAAATGAGGGCATATTTAGGCTATCTGTTCCCGGTTACTTCAAGTCGCCAAAGCACTCAACAAACATCCAGACAACACAGCGACTTTTTGCAAATGTCTTTAAAGACCATGTTAAGAATTTGGGTGAATTTCGTCTTCAATTGCATCACATGCCATCCATATTTCGTCTGATTCTCAGCTACCATAAACAAGACGACAGCAAATAACTGTTTAAAGACTAGTATGATTTACTGTCTGCCTACTCCGGACAATCTTCAGATAAGGGTATTGAAACGAAGACACGTGATTGTAGTCATTAATTGCTAGACAGAATAATCATGCATGCCTTGTTGAAACTTGAGCATTTGACAACCAATATAGTAAGTGGTTGGAAACAGTCTACAGCTAACAGTATTCTGATACATTTGGGGAACTCAAGAATGTAGTTCCAAACCAGCAATTGTGGCAGTAGCTAAGTGGTAACCAATAGGAATGCCGGATTTTGTGTGACCTAGCTGCAAACGCACCTACAGGCATTCTTATTGGTTTCCAAATAGCTATATGCCACAACTGCTGGTATAGAATTACATTCTTGAGTTCGCCTACTGTACATCAACCATCTACCAAAGTTTCTGCTAGATCATTTGGATGGCCATTCAGCGCCTACATGCAGATGGCGTTAACAAAATCACGGTACCTCCACCTAGCTACATGTATTTCCAGGGTAAAATTTAAACTCAACAGTCTTGAAACTCAACTTAATTCGCAATGCCACTTTATATTAATGGGTCGTTTAATTCAATGAACTTTATAATGCTGCAAGCCACAATTATGTCATTCGTCATTAAAACGTATCTATTAAGGCCTTAAATCTTGTCTTCGCCTTAATAAAATATCGCAAAAAGTGACTCCCCTCCCCGCTGGAAAATTAATGGAATTTCGTGGCAACAACTACATGTACGTGTATTTTGCAGCCAGGCAACGTTATCATTTCTAATTATTGCATTTATCATCGGCTCGTGTTCTTCCCGGCAATGCCTGGCGAATCCGATGCAATTATGCAAATGTTGACGAGATATAAGGAAACAGTGGCGTAATGTTCCCAATAAATTAGTTCATAGGGAGGGCGTTTAATTGTTTCGCAACATTTCAGGCGTCAATAATAGATTGCCAAAGACAATTAAAAAGCGAAGTTGTTCACTCAATTCAGCCGGATTAATGGATGAGTGATAATCGTGTCATGTATTTGTTCCCCTACATTGGCGCCGGTTTCATTCCGAGAACGAAACAAATGAGATGAGTTTTCAAAATCATTACATTCATGCAATTAATTTAGGCTACCTTTATTATACGAGAGTAATGATGAATAAACAAATTACAACTCGGGGACTTCATTCGGTGCTGCATTTCAATAAGATGCCTTTGCATTCGCACTAATTCAATTAGTCGCACAAATAGATCGATTCCTACGGGAAAATAGTTAATGAAGGTACGGTGAACATGGATTTATCTATCCATACAGATTTTTGATGAAACAATTTTTTTGAAATGTCTCCGTATCGCTTTTTGGCTGCTAGCTTCTATATGTAAATTCAAATTTCAACCTCCGTCCTATAATTACCCAACTTTTGCAAACATTATCTGCGCAAAGGAAGTTTGTATCTATTGGCTAATTTCCAGCATCCGTTGAAACTAATTCTAATCTCAAACAGGTTATAGAGCACTTGTTTGCAAACAAAATTAAAGGAATTTCGTGGGTAACATACGTTTACACCATTGCAACATTCATAATACTGCTTGCTTGTTGTAGAGTTTATACAAGTAAAAGTTTAGTCTGTGGCAGCTTTTGCAGAATTTCAAAATACATATACACTGTATCACTAAAGAAATTCAAGAAAAGCTACATGTAACTATTAGCGAACTATGTTAATAAGTATATTTGTAACCTTCTGTGGCTTAAGAGACACGTAAGCTTGAAAATAAGTTATAAAATCATTTCACATTCCTCTAAAAATGGCCCGGCCAGTAGACGAAATACTGCGATCTCCTTTAGGAAATAAATTCCTCGAGCTGTTGGTGACCAGTTCTCAAACAATTTTAAGTAGGTTTGGATTATCTTCAACAGGGAAATATTCTTTGCCATGAAAATGAATTTTAGACATGCAGGCATTGATACCAGTGTTTACCTTAGCAACCTGATATGGGCTATGGAATTTCTTACAGAGATATGAGAGGAGATTTGCAGGAGGGAAAAAAACGTAATCCAACACTACGCACAAGGGTCTGATATGTGCGACACTTCTGACCGTCACTCTTTGTGAATGGTCCCCCATCAGTATGTTGAAACAAATTCTTTGGTGACATCTCTATCAGTTTTGAGGTAGGGCGGAGTGCAGCTACAGTATAGTTGCCCAAATCGCAAGTTAGGGAGCAAAAGGGAAGTAAACACTTAGTGGTATGTCCAATCATTAGGAGTGCTCGGACAGCAGTTTTACGAGTGGCACTTTTGGAAGTGGTGATGTCACGCGTGCAAAGGAAATTCATTAATTTGCTTAAAAACAGCTATTGACCTTTGATTAAATTTTTAAACCAATAAGCGTGTCCATTTAGCACGGGTGACTTCAAGAATGCCAAAAGTGCAATTCGCAACGCTTCTATCCGAGTACCCCTACCATCACACGTACAAAGTGCAGATAAAATTACGCTTAAAATATTTGTAAGTTTCCCATCCTTCGGATAGCTAAAGAAAATGAAAAACTCAACCTCCTTGGGAAAGCCACGTTCTAGCTAGCATCTAGCATTACAAAATTAGGAAACCTTGAAAACAAATATTTGGCTATAATCGCAGGATACACACTCTGCAATAAAATATCATTTTAAAATAACATTAATTCGAAAATTACAGTTTGACCAATGAAACGCCATCACTAACCTTCAATTTCAGCTCACGATTTAAAAGGAAAAAAAGATACAAAACCCATTAAAAAGTAGAAACTCGATATTTGTTTTGTAATCACGTTTTTAATTAATTACCTAGACTACCGTTCCCTGCATTTTAATGGCACTTTAACTAATTGTATTACATATCACGCTCTAGAAATTTCATAAATGACGTATGTACAAGAATAATAAACAGTGTACTCCCACATTCGTTTCATATGAAAACTGCTGCATGAATACACCAAGTTTTATTCACATTAGCACAACTTAGCAGTAATAAATGGAGCAACACACAGGAGACGTCACATTGAAGAATTTTTAGGCAAGAACATGCATTTGAAATTATAGAAATGAATACGAAAATTGCTTTATCATGGAAGCACAATACTATCTTACTGTTAATGTAAGTCAGTCAACTTTGACTAAACTTGCGATGTTCAAGGGTCTAGTTAGATACAGGTTTTAGCAATAACTCGTAAGCAACAAGACGATAAGGAAGTGAGATAAAAAGTAAAACACGAAAATTCTTATTTTTTGGATTAACTGTTATGAAGAGTGCAGGTACACATGTACAGTATAATGTATACCGACCCAGTTCCACATATACAGTATGCAATTCCAATTCAGAATCAAACGCTTCAAATCAGTTTTAATAGAATGTATAGGAATATAATAAAGGAAAAAAATTAATTTAAAGGATTGATAATAAATGACAATCACGCTAAAACTACTAATTTGGCACAAAAAAACTAAAACTGTCAAAGTTAAAAAACTAACTTCTTGGTGAACAGCTTGTAAAAGCAGTTATGAAGTAACTTCGTGGTCGACAGCATGCAGCCTACATTAAGCCATTTATGATTATTAAACTAAATCAGAAGTAATTTAAATGTTGTAACTATATTTACTCTTAATTTATTGATAAAGGAGTTCAAAAACACCTTCCTTCACTTTTTCGAATGATATGCATGTACATGTAGCCTATATAGCCTATTGTACGTGTGCTAGCTAAGCTAGCTTGCCACCTTTTCCTAACCATGCACAAAGCCGGTTTGATTTGGTTCTAGCCATTAATAACTTAGGAGTACGAGACTACTACAGCTTCAAAACACTTGACATTTGACCTCCAGAATGATTAATGCAAGAAGTCTCGGATCATATAGGCGCCAAAATGAAATGTGATGGCATCATCTCCTAAGAATTTAAAACTTGAAACCATTTAAACAGACTCAAAACGTAAGAAGTTTCCAAAGCTGTGCTGTACTGTGCAGCAGTGATCTTGAAACCAGAACTGCGACAATCTTAAAAAATTGTACAGTTGATATCGAATAATATTTACGATTATGTCAGATGTATACGATTACACTGTCGAAACCCAATTTCAGTTTCAACGTGTCACCACCCTGACGTCTGCATGGTTCTTCACTCGTGTTTTGCAAACCAGAAAGGAAACTGATGTCACATCCGTTTGCTTCTGTTACATTTGTCACTGGCTAATCTAATAAAAAAAGGATAGATAAAAAGTAACATGTACTCTTGGCAGTTTTCCAGAAGTGATGTCATTTCTATCACCTTTCCATTATTTTTGGGTGAAGTTTCATATTATCACGATTAAGAAATATGCATACTGCATCTACCAAATAATCATTTGGAATAAAATTAGGACAAACAAAATTGTTTTATCAGGAAGTCCTACATAATAACCCTACATACATGTATATGGGCGTTGTCTACGTGAATCATAGCTTCAACCCATATTGTACGATGGCAAAATTGGTCCTAGACTGTCACGCGAGGAAGTCTACATGGCACATGCTAGGATGCCGGTTCAATTTTGTAGAACCCTATGGTAACTTAGTTGAAGCCTGAATGCTGTTTTTGACATTTTCAGTCAAGGTTCAATAGTTACAACAATAGAAATCAATTTGCCATATATCGCACTTCATTGTGGGACAGAACGGCGCATCAATCGTCCTACAGACAAGGTCGTTTACTTTCATCATTGCCAACTAATCTGCTGGGTCATCTACAATCGGATCATATACTATACATTCACAAATCAACTGGATTGAAGCATTACATTCCTGCCCAAATCAAAAGATCGTTTCTCGACGGCATCAAGTGGCACACTTTGTTAAATGCAACAAGATCCACTTCAGCATGGAGGCTGATGGCGCCTAAAAGCAGTGCTTCGCCAGATTTATTTTATGAAATTCGACTCCATAAAGCCTTAAATAATGAGCTTTCACAATTTATTTCTTAATCAATTTGTGTAATGATTGCGTGCGGGGTTGACTGGTTTGCCATATACGGGAGTCTCGCCTCACCCCCATTCAGATTTGGTAGACGTTAAGTAAGACGTTTTACCCTGCGTGTCATCAGTTACGTGCGCTCAGATTTCAAATTGGAGATAATTCTCATTGGCCATTCGCGTGCGCCACTGGCATTTAAAAAAAAAATAAACACCAATGTCAATACCCATCAATAATTTCAGTGGCTAGTTTACCGCACCTTTGCTAATGAAATTAGGCAACAACAAAAATAAGACTGAGCAAGGATGTGTCAACAGCCAAAACCATTTCATAATAGGTTGAAGCACCTTTTTCGTTGCACTTCGGGGGCATTCATAACAGACTTAAATAAACTAACTTGTTAAGTCGCGTTGAAGAGGTTTGTTTACTCCTGTCAGACGAGGCACTCCATAGGTCAAATATATAAAACCAAATACGAGGTAATGACCAACTGTAGGCCTGCACATTTTGGCATGTGTATTTTTACATTTACTAACGCCACTTCAAAGGTGAGATAAAGTAGGTTTCAAATACTGTACATGATAAAATAAAGCGACAACACTATCATTTAGTCGAAACTATGGTACCCTCAGCAGTCCATACTGAATATAGCTTATTTTATTTAAGAATTTTGGGTGGTTTCCTTTCTTAAGCGGGGGTGCTGTATTTCCAACACTTACGATACATTTTTGATGCACTAAAAATTATCAAAGGACAAGGGCAACAAGCCGGATCTGGACTGCGTCTGGAGTCTGACGCCATGCTAATTGTTATACAGTAAACCTACGGTGTCTTGAAGAGCGCCCCTCACCACTGACCTCAATACCGGACCACCTAAAGGGGCCAAATTGGTTATTTTCTGCAGGTACGGACGCGTGGCAAATTACAAGCTGCGTGACTCACCCCTCCCCTCGGTCACCTAAGGGAATATTCGCATATTCGTGCAAATATTCACCGTTCTGACTCTGAAATGCTGGCAGGTTTGGACCTGCAAAATGAGACCAGCGCGAGCAGGTGGAAAAATGATTCGCGCGGATATTTCGAGGGCCACAAGGGCCAAGGGGTGATCAGATTTCCCACGTATTGATTTCGTGTCCAAAGTTCTAAATCCATACAGTATATCCCGTCATTCCTGGGCTAGGTTTCCTAGGAGATCTCGCCTCTCGGTCAGTCCAGTTTTCCCGAATAAACACCTGAAAACGAGAACTGATTTACGAGCAGAAAGCCAAAGCCCACAACTTCCGCAAAAGCAAATAAATTCCACCTGGAGATTAATTTCGAAACAAGAACAGCCCCCTTCGAAGTTGTTTAGTTTCGATAAGAGTTTTTAAAAAAATTCAACCTGGGCGGGATAAGACGCACACGTAGGCCCAGGCACAGCTCCAGTAGGTTATCAAAACATGCGCTGAGAGCTTGTTTCCTGCAACGCAATTTCTTAATGCCAAATGAAAAAATAATGAAAGATTATTAAATTTGGAGGTGGCCGTACCAAGGTCACCTCCCTCACGACAAGGCGGAATTTCAGCCGCTGATGCAACGCTGGGTTTCGGCACACAATGCAGCGTAAATTGCCATTAATGTGCCGATTAATTACGGCTCCGATCACGTTGCTGTTATGAACGATGACGAATGGCTTTCTCTCGACTGATATGAAAACTGCAATTTCCACAGAAATGCAAACCAGTTTCCCAGTCCACGTGACCAAGTTGTTATAGCGAAACAACAGGTGTTTTCATCGGAAAATTTGTAGTGCGTGCCAAGTTTTGAGTTCGGCACGAGAGGCCGATTAAACGCATTTTGGAATCCTGGTTACAATAATATTGAGGCTGTAAAAGCGCAAACGTTTTTAACAAATAGTGATGTGCGCCACTCTGTCTTAAAAATCTGCTTTCAGAATTCCAAAATTCTAAAGCTTAGGCCTATCAGCGCTTCATGAAAGCTCAGCCTGGCTCGGCAAAGCTTTCTTTGTGTGCGCCCTTATTTAAAAAGCATGCCGCGTTCTTATTCCGCTTGGTGGCGCTAGTGTACGCCGAGTGGTAAGCGCCTGCAATAAGCATTCTTTGTGCTCGCACCCATATGCAACGTACACTTTTTTCCTCGAACTTGGCTGGGACAGCTAATGTTTGAGAGTACGTGTACAGTGTACCTTGAACGTCCGATCAACTTTATATGCTCAAATGCTGTTGCCAACTTCGCAAATGCTCGTTAATTCCTCAAGAGTACTCAACCTAAACAGCAAGTTCCAAGCTGCTTGCGGGACTTGCCATTCAGTTGCTAAATCCTTTAAAGATCTAGCTTTTAAAAGTCACTACATGGCCTAAGTTTACCTTAAAAGGTTGTGTTTAGAGGCTATAATACTGTATATAACTGCCTATATCGAATGGAGTGTACACGATTGAAGTGTTACGAAACAACGTTTTACGCAAATAAGGCGACATGTATTTTGACGAACGACTGATATGACCAGATTGACATCCGTTTAATCTGGACGATAACTAATTGATAACTACTAATCTAGGTCCCGTAGTTACGAACAAAAAACCGTTAAAATACCTTTCTGGAATTAGTTTCAAAACAATGTCACGCGTGCATCGACGACCTGATGTGTATGTACATGTAGTTAAACTGCAGACGTTTACATTTTCTGAAAAAATTTCCACTTCAACACTATAGGCAAAAAAATCTTCACGCCTAATTGAGAAGTTTTCATCTTTTATTCTATACCTGTCTACAGTAGTTCAAGTTGTTTCCTTCGTAATTTGTAGAACAACGCAAAAACCAATGAGAGAATTAAGTTTGAAGAAAACAACTTTCGCTTATTTGCTGATGTAGTCTATCGATAATTTCGCAATCCATGTCAAAAACAGGTATTTTGGAAAAGTAAATGCGAGAATTAGGATCACGCGCACCTTCAATAAATTACACTGAATTCAACGAAAATGGCCATGAAAAACAACAAGAAATGCAAACTGTGTGCAGGTCGGTTTTACACGCACATAATTGTTTGATTACATTATGTGATTTGATAGCGTGACAAAGTTTCCAAATTGAGCCTGTAACCGTCATGTGCCATTCTTCGGATAGAGAAACGAACGACAAGACAGTTCGAGTAAAATATCCCAATATCACTGATATACAGAACAATCACATGTACTTTTTCTTCGCAGGCTGAATTATTATACAATCGTATGTACAGTATATGGATTCTCATACAAGAATCTTCGCAAATAGCACTTTGGCAGTCACGTGTGCAAAAATCGACACGCCAATTGGTTTTAAAAAAGGCACTCACGGTTATCACCGTTTTCAAACCTTTTACACACCTGATTTCTCGACTGCCAAAGTGCATTTCACAAAGCAAAGCTTCTGCCAGCCCAAGCACATCTAATAGGGGTACTCAAATCTGTAGATTAAGGCCAGCAGTTGTGGCTGTAAGTAAGTGGTTTGAACTGGTCTGCTGGC
>JAQGBX010009073.1:0-10025 GCA_034698745.1 Megaphyllum sjaelandicum
AAAAATGGGCTTGACCCCCCTACCATATGGCATTTAGTTGCTGACTGTAGGGTACTGAGTTGAATTGAATTGAAAACGAATACAGTCAGGGTGCTGTTTGCCTTTTTAATCTCGTTGATAATGATCAACGAGATGGTGCAATAATTGAGCAAATTTTATGTACGTTAATATATATAAGTATAATGATTTTTAAAAGCGATAATTGTGACGCAGTAATGACGTATGACATTTTTAGCCAATTTGATCCGCGCATGAGTGACGACCGTTTTTGTCTTCAATTGCTCGGTTGTGAATACAGAATTACGAGAGTTCCTCGATGAGCCAATGAGCGCACTCGGGCGTCTCTGGAGGGTAATGCTGCACGTGCAATAATTAAATAGCAGTACGAAAGTGCCGCCACGCAGTTGGACGGATCGCGCCCTTTCACCTCAGTCGCTAATGTTTGACATCCATCAATAATCATGCGTGCTGGGTATATAATTTGTCCAGGCCCAGAAGCTGGACTGTGGTCGTAGAAGATCTTAGCAAGGTATGATCTTAGGACATGCTCCGTGTCGTTGTCTGCCGAGGAGCTTGTCGCGAGAGGGTGTTCTTCAAAACGGACATCGCTGAACGAAATCCATCATAGATGGCGCCGAGATCGAAGAGGATTTGGCGCCGTCAATTTCTTTTTCCGACGAAATTGCCAACATACCAGTTGCTTAAGTTTCATTGTTTTTTTATATATATATATATAATTTTTGAACCCCGCGCGGGCTGGATGCGCCGGTGTCCTCGCCCCGCCATATTACGGGTCCGTTTCCTGGCAAAAGCCCCATAAAAACGGGATATCCAGAACAGCTGCTTCGTCAGTCTTGATCGTAGATATAAAACTGGAGATTTTGTGCGATAAAACCTCACGCCAATTTTAGAGTGCGTTGTTTCGGGAGTCAGAAGCAGCGCTTCTTTTTTTGAGGGGAGGTTTCTGCTCCAACGATTTATAGGGGAAGAAATCCTTAAAAAAAAAAAGGCGTCGTTTCCCAAGAATTTCGGGTCAGTCGCTCAATCTCTGAACCCCGCAACAACACGTCGAGATTTCCTCATCGCTATACAATGTAGCTATATACGACTGACGCAACTGATACGTTGTCAGCTCCGAACGACGTTATATTACGCAAAGGGATGAGGAATCGAGGCCAGCTAGGAAATAGGCGATAAAAACCAACTATTCTGGGAGGATTCACGCTCGCATCGAACTGCTGACTGACTCCAAATTGTTTGTAAACATTGCGACGGTGGGCGATTGTCAACAACAACAGTTGGTTTAATCGGTCGTACGTATACGATGAGGCAACAGATGGGACGATCAACCACGGAAAAGATACCGTACAAAACGCTCACGACGAAATGGTCGAGCACCGAATGCTATGTAGAACGATCCGAACTCGTTAACACGAATCTCGAGGGACGCCAACATCTGTTCGTTTGAACCGTACAGTTCGTATTACCGAAAGTCGGACGAATCGTGATTTCAAGTTCGTTTTAACTTAGCCGGGATTCTCCCCTTAAATGTCATTTTCAACTTGTGCAAAATCGGACTGAAAGTCCGAAGACCCCAACAGCGTCAGTTAAATTGCGTTTTGCCAAGTCAAAGAAATTTCCCGGAATTTTTCCATTTTTTTTTTTAAAAATTCCCTCACCAATAATGACAATGTCAAAATTGACGTATGCCGATATTATCCCCAAACTTTGCAAAATTCAATATTGACAATTTTGAAAAAAATTAAATTAACGAATCGAAAAAACTTTTTAAAATTTTAAAAAAATTGGCGAATTTGTACCTGGAAAATTGTAAAACGCTCGCGAATGGAGCCTAAGCTAACCACGTGGCAGCATTAAATTTGGATCGTGACAACATTATAACGTTCATTTCCCACACTTTTCCAGGTCCGGGGGAAGAAGCCCGGAAACATAACGCGAATGCTCGAGAATTTGTAATACACGAATTCGGAATTCCTGATCTTTTCTACATGTATATATATTCAATCGTCTACCCATGCAGTCAGTACGTAGTATCATTTGGCAGGGGGACTGGTGTATTTTGAAAAACTGACTAATGACAATTTTGAAATTAACATGTGAAATTTTTAAAAATGTAAAAAAAAAACAATTTGCATGAATTCTTATTTTTTAAATTTAACAATTTTGTATTCGGAAAATTAAGAAAGTTTAGAAAATTTTTACTCGGAAAACGCGGACAATTTAGCAAATTTGTACTCGGAAAATGAGCCCTGAGCTAGCTACGCGTATAGAAACATTAATTTTGGATCGCAACAACCTGACTCCCTGACTTTTCCAGGTCTGGGGGTACCCTGCCTATCTAGCAGTGGTCAATGATATACGAGCAGCGATGTAAGAATCGAAAAAACTCGTCTTTTCACGATGAAAATTCCAGCAGTCGTGTCCCGCGGAGACTTCATTTCAAACTTTGCCGGTACTAAATTAACAGAGACCCTAGAGCTGAAATTGAAAAATCTGAGTGCATGCTACATACAGCATTCCTGGCGCTATATTTCATTGGGTTTTTTTTTTTCGTGTGGAAGAAACGTTGCCAGTTTCACGCAAAAACAGTCTGATGAGAGAGCTATATAGGATGCTACACCCATGCACTAAATGCTAGATGCATTTTGAAAGCAAATCCTGAGAATTTATTTTTCGCAACGTATGGAACATCGTTAAAAAAACGTATTATAGGATTCACGCAACGTTACGCGATGGGATTACGACTTTATCCTAGTTCCTAACCACGTACGTAGGCTCATCGAGAATTATCAGGAGAGCTAGTCCCTGGCCTACTTAAAGCAGTGTCACCGAAGAGTAATTTTAAGGCGTGGCCATGTTTTGCTCGAATTCAAGATCACGCCTAAAACGATCTTCGAGAAGCGGCATTGCGAGGAGCTGGAATTGTTACGTTTTACTCAACACCGTATAATGGGGCCCCTATTCACATACACCAAATCCGTACCGTAGTGACGTCACGTGCGTTGCGGAACCTTATAGCGTGACGTCACGCCGCATGTAAAAATACGCGTACCGGTTCGCGTAAAAAGTTGGTCAATTTCAACTGGTATGCGGTTTTACACCCATCGCTTATTTCGATCAAAATCGCTGGAGCCAACGATGTAATTAAGCGGCTTCCACTGTAAACTGTAGATGTTCAGATGCATTTTTTTGTAGCATTTGGACGCTATAAACCAGGACATTGTTCCTCGGAATTTGGTGACGTGGAGTATATCGATTCCCTTGGTAGCCGTAGACTTGGTCCGGTAAACTCGTAAAGTTTCCCAGTCCATGACTCCGGGTACATTTCCGGAGGAATTTATTACTCTTCCGGGGCATATGGTATAGCGAAAATGGGAACTCTTTTCTCGGTGCGTCGTTAATGAGAATGGTTCTATCGGCTGTTCATCATTCAGAAGATCATTTTGAAATATTGCTAATTGCTTCAGAAGCATCCGTAATACATGTAATAAGACAAATTCAGTTTGGTCTGCAACCTCTAGCATTTCTGCAATATTTTTACATATATTACATGCAAGCAGAATTTAAATCTTGTAAGCACATAACAGCACCAGTAGGCTACTGTATTGAAAAAATGCACGTGGTTTTATATTTCACTATTAAACAATTCATTCACGTACACGATATTTCAGCATCGCCTACCTGAACTTTATAAACTAGATGGTTTCTGCACGAGAAAAAAAAAAGACTGCTGTTATTTCCCGTCAGATTTGCATTTAAACCAGACGACGCACACATTTTTTTTACATGCAGGGTTCCCCCAGAGATTTAATTTTCAACTTCCTCGACCTTTCCAGGTTATAAAAAAATTTCCCTGACAAATGATGTCAAAAATTTACTAATGTTACAAAAATGTGCACGATTTTTTAAAAAAAAGAAAACCTAATTGGACAATTTCGTATTCAGAAAATGTAGAAAGTTTTGCAAATTTTTTCCTCGACTACGATGAATTTCCCTTACTTTTCCAGACATTTTCAAGTTCCCCGAATTTTCCAGGTCTGGGGGTACACATATACCCTGTTGTAGTGTAGACCCACTGACATTTATCCAAAATTCACTAGGACAGACAAGAAATCGACGGTCGCAGAGTTACGACATCCCCAAAGCTGTGTCACGAACCGCGTTATTCGTTAACCTTTCAACTCGTAGCAGCACGCGCCCGAATAAACTAAAATTAAAAACGCATTTATCTGTCTGCGGGATGACAGTGACAGCAACTAGAAAACGGTCATCGAAACCGCGGGCCATCGGCCGTCGACTTGGACTGTATCATCAACTATACTCTTACGATACGAACAAACAAAACGGACAAAAGTACAAAAAGACAATGGGGGTGAAATGAATATATTTTAAAAAACGCGACACGTGTTTCGATAACGAACAAAAACCACCTGCCATAGCAACGGAAAGCAACTCGTTTCGTCGCCTCTCGACACGTGAGCTTTTTGCTTCGTAACACTCGTGTCACGCGTTATTTACATCGCTACAAACGTTTTTATTTTTTACTCAGTTCGCTGGCATCGCCTTTTTTTGGCACAGATTTCGATAACAAAACCCCTACGTACTCGTATAGATAAGCGTTCGTTCGTACGTGTGACCAACGATTAAAAACAGGTTTTGTATTTTTGGGAAAAGGTTGGGACAAAACGACTCGGAACATTATTTCCTAGATCATCCGAGCAAATAAGTGCGTATTAGACGAGCTATTAAACCCCTTCCTCGGCATGCGTCTAAACACGTACGTAAACGCGTGCGGTTACTCACGTAGCTACCCGTAAAAATAAGTTACCCGGTTGGTTTCTAGAAGCACGCAAGAGTGCTTTCGAATCAAACTGCATTTTCGACATTGGGGTATTGTTTGAAAACGAGGAAATGTCGCGATAAGTACGTGCGTGTCCCAGCTGCGAATTCTCAATTCAACTCAATACCCTGCTATCGGTAAATGATAGCGGGGGTAGTCTGTAGGAATTCGGACGAGAATATATTGTTTTAGGTATAAAACGATTTATATCAGGGAATATATATTCCCTCAGAAATGAAATTTCTAACTTAAATTGCCGACATTTCCAACCTGACAACAAAAGCCTGTTAATTCGATCAAAACATTAGGAAACGGTTTTTTCCTACCGGTATGTTTTCCTTTATAAAAAAAAAGTTGCTTAATCCGATCATATTGTCCACGCGTCTACGTGCGTCATGCGAGCAATTGCAGTCGCGAGCTCGGTATTATTACCTTTCAATGCCTTGAATAATTTCCCTGATTTTTTTTTTTTTTTTTGGAAACAAATAAATTGCATTTACCTGGAAATTCTAGGACTGTGGAGAACCCCGCGATTAGTTTTTCTACAAGTTAAGGCGTGAATTGTGATTTCCACCTATAGATGGCTCGTTAATTTGTTTATTTTGTTTAAATTCAATGAATACTATATCATTTAAAATTACTAGGTATTGGATTAGAAAAGTTCGAATGTGAATTTCGCATTTCTAGTTATACATTTTCGACACTTCAGAAATTCTGAACTAACAATTAAGTTGTCTAGCGACGAATTTGGGTGTACAGAATAGAATTTGACTTTTAAAGAGGTCACTTCCGCCGTCGTTCATTTTGAAATTTCAAGACAAATCAGGGGAAAATCCAAGGCGTTGTACCTTGCTGGAATTGTTTTTAAAAAAAAAAAAAAAAAAACTAGAAGAATAATAAACGAGTATTTGGAGCAAAGACTGTTAACGGGGGGAAAAAAACACGAAACGAGCGTTTGTTAGATTTTTGCCATTTTTTTCGAGTCGCGATCAGAAAAATGACTCAAAACTAAAAATAAAACTTGGCCCTGATAGAATTTTCTTTGTTTCCACCGCGCCAACTATTTGTTTATTTTACGCATATTTCGGAAACTGCGAAATGCGACGTCTCGGGTCCGCCATGTGGGATTTTAAAATTCGTACGAAATCACCACGAGCACCGCTAGTATTGACATTTTCAGATGGATTTGTTCAAAAAGGACCGATTCTCATTTTTTAACAGTTCCTTTGTTTGTTTGTTTTAATGAAGCCTAGAGGGCACCGAGCAAATAACGGAAAGTTAGTTCTTGCCTCGAACAATTTCGTAAAGAAAAACCGTAAAAACAATATTTGCTCGACAAGTTTGACAGTTTATGACCGAGGTAATTTTTATTGGGATTATTTACGGGCGACACTCCATTATTTTTTCGCAGATGGTCACCTTAATGCTAGTAATTTTTGCTCCCTAATGGTATACTACAGCGCTCAATTCTCCGTAGTATTTTTACAGAAGATAGTTTTAGGCACAAAATGAAGTAGTTTCGATAATTAATATAATTTTTTTTTCAAGGGATGATAAAAGGAAACGACCAGGAAATGGGCTTTCAGTCTAATTAAAAACGTGTTTTTTTTTTAATTTAAAAAAGTGACATCCAGCGATCGAATGTTCAGTTTCCTAATAGAATTTTCAAAATTTGATAATTTAAATTGTATTCGGGAAATATAGAAAATTTTGCAATTTTGTACTTGGAAAACGTGGAAAATGTTGCACTTTTGTCCTCGGAAAACGTGGAAAATGTTGCATTTTTGTCCTCGGAAAACGTGGAAAAATGTTGCATTTTTGTTCTCGGAAAACGTGGAAAATTTTTACTCGTAAAAGTCGAAAATTTTTTGCACTTTTGTCTTCTGAAAACGTAATTTTTTTGCAAATTTGTACTGGGAAAATGGAAAAATGTTTCTAAATGGGTCCTGACTATACGTTAAATTTCCCTGACTTTTTTTTTAAAAAAAAAGACATTCTTCCTTAAACTTCTCCAGACATCCGTGACTTTTCCAGGATTTCCAGGTCTGGGGCACCCTGCTAGTTATTTCCCTTCGTAATCTTTAGAAAACGTGGTAACGTTTTCAAAATATTTCATTTCGCGCCTAAAATACATCTTCCGGACATATACCCTTTGATCACTGGCCACCAGTTTAATGGCAGAATAGCATCGTGCATGATGCAATTTATGTCGAAAATTTCGTGTTTTAAAACTAGGTCAGAGAAGCGCAACTTAAGGCAATGTGCTTAAGGATGCTCGATGCAAGTTTGAACGCAAAATGTCAAACTTGTTTATCTTTGATCCAAGATGCGCATTTTTCGCGGGTGGAAATATGATCATCTTTGAAGTTGCCTTTTTTTTAAAAAAAATAGAAAGATATAATTCGGTAGTGAATGCGAGTTTTAAAAGGTGCCAAAAAGGAATTAAATTTTCGGTTAGGAAATAAACAATGGAAATACGAATTCCCAAAAACTTGACGCTTTGTCTCTTTCTTAGTAAATTGATTCTATCTTCGGGCGTGCCTCCTCCTCTACTCGCTAATTTCGTTCCTTTTTATAACGGGAATGACGAATCGTAGCCGTAAAAAAGAAAAGATACAAGTTGCCCAGTTTCGTTTCGTAAACAAACGAACGCTCCGAAAAAAAAGAAAAAAAAAAGATCGACAATTTGGACATTTTTCCAACTTGTGGAAAACCCGGGACTCTCGGTACTGATGTCCTTAAAATAAGCTGACGGGGCTCATCTACTCGTCGCGCATTCGTAAAAATCATCAAGGATGAAACTACATGTATAATGCTGCTTTTTTTTTGTTTTTACAAGTCTCGAATTAAAATTCAAACACGTTTCGCATCTTATTCAAGGCTAATCACCAGACCAGACGGGAACGGCTTTCGACTCGCGAGATCGAAAGCCCAACAAGTACTGCGTCGCAAAAATAAAAATGGGACGTAGAGGGAATATCGACTCGCCTGACGTACGTGCAGTATAGCGTCTTTCCAGCTGCTGTTGTTCATACACCAATTTCTGGCTTGACGTTCAGAAGCGAAAATTGAACGAATAGAAATTTGGGAGAAATTAAGCTCGGGAAGCCATTTTCCGAGCGCGTTCCATTCTCGCCAAAAGAGAAAAAAAAAAGATGGGGAATGGAACGAGACTATTCGAAATGGAGGAACATGGGGTCATCAACGAGGAATGATAAAAGTGGTGAAATTGAAAACAAGCTTACCAGCTAACGTGTCGTCAGGCAGTGACGCTGGCGAAGATGTCATGTCTTTTTTTCTTTTCTCTTCTTCTCCTAAATCGAAGTAATGATCACCGAGCAGCGACAACACCAGAAACCGTTTTGACAGAAGTGCGCTCGACCGCACGCTTTCTTGCCAACAGAAATCAACAACGTCTGACGTCACTGCCCTTTTCCACCAATGGGAGAGCGGAATGCGGATCAGCTGAGGTGACGTCAGATGCGATTCTGCTAGAATATCGGATGGTTGGGATCGGCGCGATGCTGGTTTATCGCAACTGGGGGGTTTATCTTTTTGGCTTTTTGGATGGAAATATTGCGCCAGAGATGGTTGGCGCGGGATCGTTCGTTCGATCGAGATGAGAATGTATTACCCGATGACGAGCAGATAATTACGTTCGCATCTGGAGAAGTTTCGCGGTGTGACCCGATTTCTGGGCTCTGTCATCGCAGGCCTGTCAACTCGAGCTTGTTCGGCAATTTTAATATCGCTCCATTTTTAGTTTATTCCGGTGGTTTCGCCAAAAATTTGTCGTTTTCTACGTTATTTTTTTAAGAAATGGGAATGGGATTGATGATTTTTGTCGATTGGAAATTGATTTTTAGAGGGCGTTTGATGAAAGGGAAAAATGGGACGGGTTGAGTCCGTCATATTGAAGTTGACGTTTAGGCGTATGGTAGATTACGTAGTTGGGAGTTTAGGCGATGATCGAGTTTCCTAACCAACTAGCGAGAGCAATGTGAACGCTTAGCGGTTCCGAGATAAATTCGTGTGGTCGAGAATGATGAATAATAGCGTACGATTATTTAAAGTGTTAAAAGTCGTTTAATTTGTTTTGCTTCGCGTCAGTAATGACTTTTTACGAGGAAATTTTATTTAGAAATTAAATGTTAGCTCGGATGCGGGCAACCTGTCGAAAAAAGAAAAGCACGGAGATGGTAAGCGACAGCATTGATCGTAGATTTCGTTCCAATTTCATGTTCTGATAGGGAAAAAAATGGAACGTTGGTAAACTTGCGTGAAATAATTATGCTTCGAGCGAATTTTCAGTAAAATTATCGAGGTGAGTGAAATTCGAGGCTTCTGAGCTTCCGTTTGATACGTTTTTTGTGACGCCGTTGACGTATTATTCTTGTATTCCGCCTTTGACATTTCACTTTTCCGCTGCTGCTCCTCCTCTCCGCCATTTTCTGTCGGCAAGGATTCCTTATGTTTCTCTAGATTGTAATGATTTTACCCGCTTAATGAGACGGCAGGAAAGACCGCCTGGGACAGTGAGAAATAAGGTATAATATACCTTTACAAATGCACGATCCATTCTTGCGTTTTCATATAGTCGTAGAGCAAACTGGCATATACAGGCGATCAACCATATACGCAAATATATCACACATGCAGTTTATTTTTGATTCACTACGATGTTCTGCGCGAAGTCAAGTCTTTTGACAATGTTGAAAGTCTAAAATACAATCATCGACGATGTTATTGATTGGACATGCGATATTAGAAGCCTTAACAGAAGTGTCTATTCATTGTTACCATCTGCTTGGCTGTAATCATTTGAGGAGTTATAAAGTTTATTAATATATACTATAGAAATACAGCTGTGTTATTTCTCCTTGTAAATTAAGGCATTATAATTGAATGACTGACATGAGCAATGAAGGATGTCATTTCTCTTTGTAATCTAAGGCAATGTAATATACATGTAAACGAATGACTGATACGAGCATTGAAGAGCATGATGTGAATGCTGTTAAGAATGCTTGCATGTGTGTTTAATAATGATTAACGTGCATTCTGGGTAATAAAGAAATTAAGCTTCAAGAGTGCACATGCTAATGTTCCGCAGATTAGAACCGGTTGTTCTATTCTCGGAGTTCTTTGATGTTGAGCTGAAATA
>JAQGBX010009074.1:0-10025 GCA_034698745.1 Megaphyllum sjaelandicum
ATGTGTTTGAGGCTAAACTTGGTGCCCGCGACCGGACAAATTTTTTTTATTTATTTTTTCACCGAGAAATTTTTTTTCTGCCATTCGTAATGACGCAAAACGCGTCATTTGATGCAGAGTGCCCGTATGTTGGTCGCCTTTAAATATATATATGTATATTTTTTTCCGAAAAAAAAATTGTATTGTCCTATAACGGGCTCCGTAGTAGTGTCCTATAACGGGCTCCGTAGCATCATGTTAAAAATTGGATACCAATTTAAAAAAAAAATAATAGGGGGGGGGAGTGCGGTCTGCGTGACATAATTATGAGGGGGGTTTGCTTAAACAAGACAGTTTGTGACAAAGGGGGGGAGGGGGGGGTCAAAAATACCCAATTTTTGCGTGACATAATTTATGCATGGCCCCTTTATATGTGGTGCATGTGGCTACACAGTGTACACATGCCCTCAGAAGTGTGCACAAACAGCAAGAAAAGCACAAAAAGGAAAGGACTTCGCCTCTAAAAATAACCCTGCAAAGGTGAATAATGTTGAAGCCATCAGCGGAGATCTGAATAAAGGACTCATGATTGGGCCGTGCACAGTTTATGGACAAACCCTGCAAGCTTTATTAGATTGCGGTGCAAATACTTCCTTGTGAGGCAATGGCGTACACAATCTACTAGTGGCCAATAATGCTGAAATGCAAGCAAGTTTTAGCCATATCCAGATGGCCGACCAACAAGTAAAAGAAGTGGAAACATTTCATGCAATCCTAAATGTCATAGTATCTGGTTTTACTTACCCAGTTCGATTAATGATTATTCCAACTTACATAACAGACCGAGTGATACTGGGCTGTGATTTCCTGAAGACAGCCAGAGTGAGGATTGACTATGGATCCAACACCTGGACATTAATTAGGAAATATAATATTATACATCCCATCAATCACGTGAATTATACCTCCGTATACCGAATTTGCAGCGCAGTCACCACACCAGAAATAAAAGTATCTTACAGAGTCTGAGAAATTATCTGTGAATGAACTGCTGGTGCAATACAAAAAGGTATTTTGTGAAACCTTAACACCAGCCAAGGTGCAACCTCAAACTATCCCAATAGTACCAGACTCAAAACCACAATTTATGAAGTTGTACAACTTCGCACCTAAAAGAAGGTACCAAATATCAGAGAAAGTTAATTTGTTGATCAACAAAGGTTACTTAGTGCCTACCACGTCTGAATGGGCAGCTCCTTCCTTATTAGTGGCAAAGAAAGACGGTCCTGAGGAAATAAGAATGGTCACCGATTTTCGAGCCTTGAATCTGGTGACCATACCAGACACCTATTCATTGCCAAGGATAGATAATATATTAGCAGAATTACAAGGAACCAGATACATGTCCACAATGGACCTTACTAACTGTTACTGGCAAGTTCCTATCTCACCAGAATGCCAGAAATACTTTTCGACAGTTACTCCTTTAGGTACATACAGCTACACACGCATGCCAATGGGGGCTCAAAATTCTGCAGCCCATTGTCAGCGTGTGGTGGATGAGATGATGTCTCACCTCCCTAAAGTGAATAATCGTATTTACCAGGATGATCTGCTAGTTACTGGAAATTTTTTCAAGGAACACTTATCCGCCATGGCTGAAGTATTTGAACTACTCCTCAGCTATGGATTTTCTCTGAAGATACGAAAATGTCATTTTTTCAGACCTCGGTGGATTATTTGGGACATGTAATTACCCCAGAGGGCATCAGTCCAAATGCCTCTAAGGTGAAGGCTCTACTTGACCTACCGTACCCGAAAAATGCCAAGCACGTCAAGTCGTTCGACTCATCTTGCCGATGGTTCGCTAAATTTATTCCTAATTTAGCCCACATAGCCGCTCCTTTATATGCACTATTGAAAAATGATGCAGTGTTTAATTTTGACAAGAATTGTCAATTTGCATTCAATGTATTGAATAATAGACTATGCCAGGCTTCTATACTGAAGCAACCCGACTTCACTAAAGGATTCAGATTGTTCACCGACGCTAGCAATCTAGCCATGGGTGCGGTGTTAGTGCAAGGGAATGAGATCCCCTACAATGTTGTAGAGTATGCCTCCAAACTTTTTACTGCTCCTCAATTGAATTACAATACCACGGAGAAAGAGGCGTTGGCGGTAATTTGGGCCATCAAGAAATTCCAGGGATATCTTGAGGGAATGCCTTTTGTCGTCCACAGCGACCATCGACCTCTGCGCTGGCTCATCACCCTAAACCAACCAGAAGGAAGATTGGGAAGGTGGGCGTTATCAGTACAGAATTTCGTATTCGATGTTCAGTACATCCCAGGAAAGTTAAACATGGTAGCCGACCTACTCTCAAGATCACTGGAAATCGAACCAGAACCGGTAGTTGTGATTCATCAGTTTTTGACTGATGAACAGCCCATTACCAATAGAGGTTTCAGATCTGCTCAATTGGATCAGCCACAGTTTGCTCCTATTATGGAAACCCCCGCTGACTATTCGGATGCCGAAGCTCGCACTTTCTTGGGGAGAGGCTATGTAGTATTTGAAGATATATTTTATAGATTTTTACCAGACAGTGCAAAAGAGGGACCCAAATTAGTTATTCCAATTTCACTGCAGGAGAGAGTGATCAAGTGGAATCACTCCACAGCAGAGGCTGGACACCAAGGGGTGAACGGCCCATACTCACGTATTATCAAGAATTACTTTTGGAATAACATGCGGAAATCTATAATCAGTAATGTTGTCTTGCGCCGACTGTGCCAGGTATAAACCGGAAAATCAGTCACACATAGCTCAATATACCAGCCCTCCCATCTCAGGGAGATTCGATAACATTAGCGTTGATGTAGTGGGACCCCTAACCCCTTCAACCAATGGATCCACTAATATTTTGTCTGTAATGGTCATCACCTCCGGATGGCGGGAAATGTTTCCAATGCCAGATTTTCGAGCCGACACGATTTCAAAAATAATCATAAATGAAATATGCCTGCATTATGGAACACCCAGAATCACGGAAGTCCGACGGCGTAATGGTGATGGACGGCAGCGTCGGCGGAACAGGAGGCACCATAGGAATCAAGGCCGGACCAACCTCCGAGGTAGGAACCCCCTAAACTTGTGGACCCGAAGAAGGCCACCACCGTAACTGATGAACCACAGCGCGGTGGTCAGGCGCATAGGGATGGACGACATCAGGTCGGAAAACCAAAGCATCCACCGGAACCTGTGGAGGATCCTCAATCGATCTAGAAGGAGCAGCGTCGTTGAAGGTAAGAGCGCCAGAACACAGTATCGCAGTGACACCCGCCGTATAATGGAAAGTTTCGAGTGGCGGTGGTACGGAGAGGACAGGGCTGTCCCTGCGAGCCACCGTATGGCCGGAACTAGATGGCGCTGCATCGTGGAGAGTGCCGGACACCGTACTCGATGGAGAAAACATGGCGGCCGTCGCCATGTGAGTAAAAGGCAACGCGGTGTTCAAAACCGCGTCGTCGCGTGGATTTATCGGCATATTTCAGCTCAGAGGATTCAAAATTTCACAATCGAGTGCAGCGGGCGACGACGCGCACTCGATCACTGCGTGTGCCGCGTGTGAATGTGTTGTGTGGAGGCTAAGGTCAATCGGAAAAACATTGAGATCGTCGTCACCCACTTCCAAAGGATGAGCCGCAACGGGCACGTTATCGCTATCCACTTCAGGTAAACCATCTTGTAATATCTCAGCCAAGTTATCGAAATTTACTAAATTTCCCAGACGCGATGACGCACCCAAAGTGGCTTCATCCAGACGACGAAAAATATCCCAGAATAGGCGCTCGTCGATCGCGTTCGGTGCTGCCTGGTATGCGGCGACTGAAACGGTCGACGAGGTGCCCCTTGAAGCGCCGTGGGCTGCCGTGACGTCATAAGCAGGTGCGCCGGACCCGGCGCCAACCGCACAGGTGCGAGGAGGCGCTGTTGGTTGGAAATTCGGTAACAAAGGGTAGCCACATGTGTTGGACGGACGTCTAGATGAAACAGCAGGATTATTCTCGAAATTATGCTCAGGAAGCTGATGAGGTGATAGCGAAAGTTCACCAGATCCAGGTAAGGGCCCATTGGCCCCTAAATTCAATCCCAGAGAATTCATAAAGGAGGGATCCGTCATAACAAAATGCGTGGTTAATTGGGCACGTACCACTGAATTTGCAAAGAATTTGCCGCCATGGAAGTAGTCGGACGCAACGGTGTTGATTGCTAAATAGGCACAGGTGTATCGATTGGTCTACCTGTGCATGGAATGTGATTCGTATCGATTAAATAGTTCGGTCTTCGAACGGCACTCGCGTTTGCAATGTTGAAGTTGCGTTGAGCAGTTGAAAACATCGGATCCCGATAATCAGGTGTCGGAAAATCGGCGAGATTATGATGATCACGACGACGATCACCCTGGGCGTTCGAACCCAATTGATTTGGTGGATTATTAATCGGATGAGGTGCATCGTCAGGCACCCCACATGGCTGATCCTGACGGCTTTTCATGATTAAAAAATACGAAATACGTAAATTATCAGGAAAACTATGCTGCTGAAACAAAATCAACGAATTAGGAGTGAAATGCATCTTTCGATCGTTAATAAGTAGTAAGTAGAAAAAATTAATCATTTCGATTATTAGACAAAGGGACATACCAAACTTGTAGCGTCGGAATTTGTTAGTGTCAGGATCAGAGGCTAAAAACAACAGTGATTTCTGGAAAACAACGCTAGCCAAAGCGTGACCAATGGATAGCCATAAAAGTTCGGTATTGCTAAATTTGTGTTCAAAAATGGGGGGAACAAGTTGGAAAGTCTGAAAAGTTCGAAAACGTTTGTTGCATGTTTGTTTGTAATAGGAAAAAGGGGTTTGCACCAGACTTTTCAGTCATGCCATTTCGGACCATCCTAAATATTTTGAAAGGATGAGGCGGTCTGACTCGAAGTGTCCAGTTACGTAAATTGGGGGGCTAACAAGTTTGTTGATTTTAGGCAACAAGTGTCCCCGTAACTTATACTCTTGAAAGAGTTGGCCAGCACGAGCCAACTTCCACATGTCCGTGACAAAAATTTTTTGGGGTTGAGGCCAGAAGAATCCAATCGATCCAAATCTTTGAAATGTTCTAAGGCCATCATTCGGCAAAACGCTAAACGTGCGGTTTTATTCACAATTCCATGTTGTAGTATGTAACTCTCGCAAAAATGTGTAAAACGTCTGAATTGTGCAGGAGAATGTGTTTTAAGACATTCAAGAATTTCAGCTCTAAGGTCGACCGTTATGGTCTGACAAAATCGAGCTGGACGCTTAATTTCCCGTCCTCTACAATTAAAAACGGGTTCCACCACCTCAGAATCAGTATGTTTGGAAGTAGAATCATGGATAATTTCGTTTTTTATTGCAGTATCGTGTATTTCAGAATCTCCCGTGTATGAACGTGTATGAAGCGCGCCACGCGGTTTTTTAACTTTGTCTGAACCTACGCACGTGGAGGGACAGCTTGACAGCATGACGTCACTCTGTGAACCGCAAGCAATGCAGTTGTCCGTGCTATCGATAGATGGCACTGACGGTCCTGGGATGGGGGAACACGGAGAAGTCCATTTTGGAATGATTACTGAGGGTACCTGGGTTGAAGGTAATGGGGGATGAGCTGGGAACAGCTGATTGCACCGATAAAATCGATTTTTCCATGTTTTTTGACACAATTTCAGATGTGACAACCTCGTCATCAGCATTATTGATATGCAACTGATGAGGAACATCTTTTTTCGGCCGTTCTCGCTGTTTTTTGGCAATTTTTGGACGTACTGAAGGTGATGAATTATCATCCCTTGTAGAAAACGGAAAAATTAGTACTTATCTATTATATCGACTACCTGATGTTGCCCTGGAAAGCATAGAAGCTATGCAGGGAAACGCAACGGGATTTCATTTTCGCCAATTGCATTCCGGGTTAAGTATTTGAGGAATGTTGATATTCCGCAAGGCCTGTGACGTCCGGTATTGGTTAATTACGAGTCATTAAAAGCTACGACAGTTTCTCTGACGTCATAATATCCTAAGACTGTAGCGTATTATTTTCGCATACTAAAAATTATTGAAAATTCAAAATTTCTAGAATGCACATGCAAATTATTATTATTATTTTCAGAAAAACAGAAAAAGCTAAAACAGCTTTTGTAAAGATGTCAAAAACAATGGAGAAGTTAAGAATATTTTTGTTTATCGATCATATCACAATAAAGCTTAACATTTTTTGTTCACGTTGGAAATAAAACTTAAAATGTCGCTGCTATAATTTCCTTTTACATATATACGTATTGTATATTTTAGACGACCTGTTATCAATTGAATATCCATCCTCTCTATTCACCGGATATCCTTAACTGATGATCCAAATATATTATTTAATTGTTATTTAAATTTAAACGAAGTTTAGTCTAACTACGGTGTTCCATTCTTCCAAAATTTGTGTCCACCGGTGTCCACATCATCCATAAAATATTTGGTAAAGTCAAGTTAAATAATGTAGCATATGCTTACAATGTGTATAATTATCTGTTTTCCAACCTGCTAAATGTTCTAATTAATTTCACATGCCAGCATTTTTTAACATTTATTGCACTGTTATTATGTCCATAATGATTTTTATCTTTTGGAATCTAGGACCCATTGCCGCCAAAATGCCAAAGGTAGTCGGAATCGATTTCGCGCCACTAAACATCCCATTCGAGCGCCGTTTGCAGACACTTGCAGCGCTTTATTTTGCATCATCTTTCCTATTTTTTGGACTCGGTGGATTGATTATCACAGTATTCCTACTATTTACCAGATATTACTATTTGACCGTGATATATGCACTATGGTTACTCTATGACCGCAACCAGTGCCATCTTGGTGGTCGAAGGTTGGTATTTGTTTCAGTATCATAAATCTTGCCTTATCATTATTGCACATTAATACGTCTTGAATCTGAGATCGATCGCAAATATAAACGAAAATCACTTGCCAATACTCGTTGAAACATTTACAATTTTCAAATAACAAAGGGAGAAGCCAGACCCTTTTAAAAAATAGTAAAGATAGCATTAATAACATATTACTGTTAAACACCCTTTTAATTTTTTAAAATGGTACATTATTATCTGTTGAATTAAACTTACAAATTAACTTAGTGTACTATATTTTCGTTCTTTCTTTAACAGATATATCTTTCGTGGTGATCGTGTTTATTTTATAATTTATTCTAGCCCTTGAATTGTTTATAAAGCTACACATGTTTTCTACCTCAGCAATGTTTTGTTATGCTTGTATTTCCAAATGTTAGTACTCACAATTACTCAAAATTGCTACAATTCCCTGTAAAGTTCTATAATAGCGATCTCAAGTCTATATATTACATCAAATTATCATGCTGTTGTTTATGTGTTAAATTAAAAGGAATCAATGGGTGAGAAACTGGACGGTATGGAAGCTGGTCAGAGACTATTTCCCGATCAAACTAGTGAAAACCTCGGATTTGGACCCCGAGAAGAACTATATTTTCGGCTACCATCCTCACGGCATCATGTGCTCAGGAGCGTTTTTTAATTTTGGTACAGAGGCCACTGGATTCAGCCATTTTTATCCGGGGATTACGCCCCGTTTATGTACCTTGACTGGAAATTTCTATTTCCCACTTCATAGAGATTACCTTATGTGCAGTGGTAAGTTTGATCGTATCCGCTATGTATGTTCTAAAAATCAACAAAAACTGCCATTGATCCCATATAGTGTTGGTTAAGATACACGAATTTTTAAAATCACACCTTTTTGTCACGAAATTGCAAAGAATCACATTTTACATGTTACATATTTGAAGGTAATCGAGGTATGGCAGCATGAACTTAGAATCAATTTTGCAAAATTTTAAAATCATATTGATCCGCGTAATATTTATTGTGACATTTTATTTTATCGCAAGTGAGTTGTCCTAGCGATGAATTGTCTTCAAATTGTCACTTGTTGGTACATGAATGATGTAGGCCTACTGTTAATTGTATACCTTTTTATTTATAAAGGTGCTATTTCTGTATCGAAACAAAGTTTGGAACACAATCTGTCCAAGCAAGGAAAAGGAAATGCTGTCATTATTGTAGTAGGTGGCGCTGCAGAAGCTTTGGATGCTCGTCCAAAGCAGGACATTGTCTTGACTCTCAATAACCGCAAAGGATTTATCAAAATGGCTTTGAGATTCGGGTAATTAATTTTGACATCCATCTTTGGGCTGCTTGTCTTGTTTATTTGTCAGATAAAACGTTCACTAACATGTTTTTTTTTTTCATTGCTTTTACCAATAACCCACAGAGCATCTTTGGTTCCTGTATTTTCATTTGGCGAAAATGATCTTTACGAGCAAGTGCCAAATCCTGAAGGATCGAAATTAAGGAACTTTCAAAATAAATTCAAAAACGTATTTGGATTTTCACCACCCGTCATTTTCGGTCGCGGCATTCTTCAATACACATTTGGCTATGTGCCTTACAGGCATCTCATCTATACTGTAGGTGAGTCAATAGTTTTATTCTTCCACAAATTAGCCATGTCAACTCCGATCAATTGCAGGCGAGCTCTAAACTTCTATTCATTCATTAAGTTTTTATGAAAAGCTAAGAGTGAACAAATATTTGTTCGCCTATTTTCAGTGGGCAAGCCTATTGACGTTGAAAAGATCGACAATCCGAGCGAAAGTGATGTCAACAAATACCACAAAATGTACGTCGACAGTTTAAAGAAATTGTTCGAAGAGCATAAACGGAAAGCTGGAGACGATTACAAAAATCGAGTATTAACCATTCAATAATATTGCGTGAATGTTTGTTATAAAAAAAATTATTAAATCTGTTTGATTTTACGTTTTCTTTTAAAATTTATTGTCGAATGATTGTTCGAGACACTCTGTACACGCGAGCATGTATACAGGATGCTCCGTAATGATTATTCGATCCATGTGTGGTTTCAGAATGTTAATTGGTGCAATATTGACGAAACTTCGTGATCTATCACGCGAATCCGGGGCACGAATTTGAAATTGATTTCTGTAAGAAAATGCTAGTAAACACCATTTGACACAAAGGCAGTACGACAAAATTCAAAACAAACTCTTATCCAATTTGTATCAACGTCTTGTTAAATAGGACATGTCGATAAAATGAAGGCGCTATTGTAATATCAAACTGATCGTTATCTCATTTGGGTTGTTGAAAGATAAGTGAGGCTCTAATCTACATGATGGGAGTGTTGATTTAGCTGAAAAAAGATACGCTCTAGCCGGCTAAAGATGAATATGAAATTGGAAAAATGTAATTTAATTTTCCAAAATTCAACGCCAAGCTTATCATTTTCAGCATGACTTGTTGTAAGCAACTACTCGCTGGTGGCGCTGTAAGCGATTCTAAATATTGGGAGCATCACAGTATTTATAGTTTCAAGCGTGAGCATTCGTGAAAGTAGGGCGAAATCATAATTCGGGTGCTTTGAATCAACGCATGTACGGTATACATGTTAGGGGGTACTCAGACAGAAGCTTTGGTTTCTGAAATATGACTTTGGTAGTCGTGAAATCATGCAGTACGATTCGCAATGAATTCCTCCAATGTACAGTGTGTGCATCTGGTTTGCTTGATAAACTGTTTGATTAATTTTGTTATTATTGACTTGACGAAAGTAATTTATAGGCTTCTCTATGCTTTAATTGAGACAAAAGATAAAGCTACATGAATTCAAAAGTTGAAAAAGCATAAAATTTCATTTACAAGTATTCAGTTCAATTCAACTCAGTACCAGTCAGCAAACAAATGCCATTTAGTAGTTGGGGGGGGGGATGGGGAGGCCGCGCCCATGTTAAGGAGAATGCTCATTTTGACAGTTGCGATTGGGTGCGCATTCGTTGGTACTTAGAAGTAAGAATGATAATTTTTTTGACCACTAGCGCCAACCAGCGGGCAAATATT